>JAQGBS010000589.1:0-20346 GCA_034698545.1 Acrobeloides obliquus
GAGCTTTATAATTAGTTTTGGTCCGAGTTTGAATGATTTAGAAAACTCCATTTTTCAGCATCTCTATGATGGGGATCCAAAAAATGGACTTTTCTAAATCATTCTAACTCGGCCCAAAACTAATTATAAAGCTCGGGCATGGTCAAAAATGAAAAACTATTATATTTTTAAGTCAAAAGAGCTACAATTTAAAGGAAGTTTCCTGGAATTTGTGTTAAAAATGTTTAAAAATCAACATTTTTGTATCGGCTGCATCGCTTTGGACCTGATGTTTGTGCTTATTTACTTGCGATAAATTATAATTTTTATTTTATTTTCAAGCGTTAAATTATTCTTGGTACACGAATGCTTTGTTCGATCGGATGGAAAATCGGTGCTCGAATGGATAATTTTAATTTACATTTTAATGTATGACGTTTTAAATTTTGAACTTTTATTGTACCGAATGAAACATAAGAGAACAAAACAAAGATCTCAGCTAGGTGAAAGTTAAAATCCTACTACATTAAACGAGTAATGTCTGTCTTGTTTGTTTGTCTGTGTGTCTGATGATCTCGAGAACTATAGATTTAAACCCCCACTGCTAAAACAAAATTTGTAGGGGACGATGAGAGAAGACGATTGACACCAAAATCATCGAAATCGGAGACAAAAATTTTTTCTCTGATTCCTTGGAGGGCCATAATTTTGGTTATACCGTGTGACACCCCAAGGGAGGGGTCACTATATCGAATTGAAAAGGGGTGTCACAATATCGAGAGTCGACTGTACCAAGAATTTCGAAGAAGTTTTGCAACTCTAAAACAAAATGAAAATGCAACTTTGTTTTATAACTTACGAATTTTGTGCATTTTATGAAGTTTGCGTGATTTTTGACTATACCATGTAATTTTTAGTTTTGTTGAAGAAGGTGTTAGACACCGAAACGTTCGAAATAAAAGTTTATTCAACTATTGTGCACGTGAAATTTGGTTGCTCCAAGAAGCCTTATTTACCAAGATTGTTCTCCACGATGCACCTTCCAAAGAGTTCACTTCATTAACAAAATGAAAATTTTATCAGCTTTTAATTTGAAGAATAAATGGCTACAAATTCTGAGGAATAATAATTTTCAAGCCTTGTTTAATTTTGCCGAAAAGGTATCTTTGTCTTATAAAAACTCGGATTTTCAGTTTTTTGTATGCCTGGTTCGAACATTTTCTGCAAACAAATCTTCTCAATGAATATCCAGTGAACCAACGAGCGAAATTTTTTTAAAGAAGGATTTGAAGCTGTGATTTGTATTAAAGCAAATGCTGCGCTCAACTGTAAAGAAGCTTATCAAGAGTTTTCCAACAATAAAAATCTCTTAAACTCGGTTATTTCTGATGATAAATATATTAAAAAATAATTAGAGATGATATAAAATATTTTTTAATAAACTTTTGATAAAATTTGATATGTAATTTTAGTTATGCCATTGAAATTATTCAATTTAAAACATTGCTTAAATTGTCTTCAATTTGGATAAAAATTGTCTTAAATTTTGACACCAAAAAACTTAAATTCCACGATGAGCGCCCTACTAAAACCAAATAAATCAAAATTCTACGCCTCGTCTTGTTGAAAAATGGAAAAATTTGGACAATTTTGGTGAAAAACTTTAGTCAAAGTAAAATCCAGCGAGGCTGGCGAAAATTTTTTTGATAAACTCTTGTTTTTAAGCTGAAAATGCTCAGAAAATTACAATTAAAAAAAAAGGAAAATTATGGACCTTTTTGGTGAAAAATAGGAAAGTTTGATCATTTTTGGTGAAAAATCATAATGGGGGACCATTATGATTTTTGAAAAATTTGGACAAAAACATAAGGGTATCCTTATGATTTTTTTTCAAAATTTTCTGACGGGGGAAATTGTCTGGATTGCTCCCCCCCCTTCGCTACGTGCCTTCTCGTAACATATGCATGTTTTTGCTACAATACAATTGTAGATGTTTCAATCAAGCAAACTTGTAAATGTTACAAAAAAGAGAATAACTATTCATTCATCCTTTGAATTTATCTCATTAATAAAACGAAAATCTTTGGCCAAGTCTGACTCATGACCAATCTAATAGCTAATTCGAAATTCCGATGATGATTTTTTAAATACCCCTTCTCGTCGATTCTCCAATTTTCGTTAAGTCATCCAAAAATCATCATCATTATAAAAGCGCACGAATTTACTTAGATCTTTATTTTATAAAATTTCTATTAATATTTGTCTCTCGATTTAGAACTGCTCTATAAAAATGGCTGAATTCCCTAACTTGGGTAAACATTGCGAGTATAAGCATTGTAACATGCTAGGTAAGAAAAGGGCCATTTGACGTTTCGAAGCTTGACATTTCGAAACTTTGTGATGTTTTTGAGGATTTCTCCGGAAATACAAAGCCAATCCTGATAGTTGTGGTGTCATTAAAAAGCTGGATTTTGTGGTAATTGAATGACACCAAAATCATGCCATAACTCTTTGCGGAGTTATTGCATAATTAGTAAAAAATGTCAGTTTTTTCGTCATTTTTATTTATTAATTATGTAATATCTCCGCAATTAGTAAGAGTGATGGCATGATGTTTGGTGTCATTCGATTGCTACGAAATCCAGCTTTCTAACGACACCAAAGCTATCATGATTAGCTTTATATTATATCTTTGGAGAAATCCTCAAAAACATTAAAAAAAACGTTTCGAAATGTCAAGTTTCGAAACATTAAACGACCAGAAAAAGTTTTTTGTCTGTTTTTTGAAAGAACTCGTTTTTAGACTTTCTGCCAATGAAATGTGATGCTTGTTCAAAAATTTGTTGGTAAGTTCTTGTCTAAAATCAGTTATGTTAAAAGTTTTTTATTTGGTTTGGGTTAAAAACAAAAAATAGTGTTGGGCAGAGGCGTATTTAAGGGGGCAATTGTTCCCGTCGCTGAAAAAATTTTTCTAATGGTCCCCCCTTATGTTTTGTCCAAAATTTGCCATTTTTTAAACAAAAAATGCCGACTTATTTACTAATTTTTGTCAAAATTTACAATTTAAAAAATTTTTCAGCTTTTTTGGTTATTTTCGGCAATTTTTTGGAAAATCGAATTACCGTATTGCCCCCCAAACCGACCCAATGGTAAAAATTTTTTGCCCCCTTCGTCACTAAATCCTAGATACGCTCCTGGTATTGTTTTGATTCACTAAAACCAAAATTTTTTGTTAAAGGGGGATCTCATTTACCTCTGGGGCTTCACTTAAGGGTCACTTCTTAAATCTCAGACCAGAAAAGATCTGAGATTTGAGAAGTGACCCTTAAGTGGAGTCCTCGAAATAAATGAGACCCCTTTTTTAGAGAAGCGTTTTCAAGCATCGAAATGCGCGCAATCGATTTTCCGCATAAAATTATCCCTAGTAAGATCATTTTTAGGAAGAAAATCTAAAAATTTGCGATATTCGCTTCAATATGCACACCTATTTTCCTGAACAAAGGAAGCGTTTTCAAGCTTCGTAAGTGCACGCAATCGATTCCTCGCATAAAATTAGCCCTAATAGGATTATTTGTGAAAATTTTTCGGGTCGAAAAAACATGAAAAAATCTCTCAAATTCCGGTTTTTATACATCCTGTATTTTAGCTCAAAACACATTATGTACGACTCACATGAATGCACTTCTGCTTTTAGAAAAGTTGTTTTTATATTATCTTTGTTAACCATTTTGTATTTTTTAGAACGTGCAAGTTCCTGTTTGCCCTCTTTGTAATAAGCCAGTACCGACAAAGAAAGGTGAATCTCCAGATATAACTGTCGGCGCACACATTGACCGAGACTGCCAATCAGATCCAAGAAAACGTATCTATGCGAACCGATGTTCATTGAAAAGCTGCAAACAAAAAGAGGTTGGTTTTTATTTTCAGTATTATTCATTAAGGGAATAGTTCAGTGGCGTAGCTAGAGGGAGAACCCTGGTTGGTGGCGTAGCTAAGGGGGGGGAACCCTTCCCCATTCCAACCGAAGGCCGGAAAAATCATTCAAGAAGCTTCAAGAAATTGAAGCCATTTAAGGAAGTTTACAAGTCAAACATTTTACTTTGACTAAAGTTTTTTACCAAAAAAAATTTTCCCATTTTTCAGCAAAAAGCTCCCAAATTTGGCATTTTTTAAACCAAATTTTCTTGATTTTCTGAGCATTTTCAGCATATAAACAAGCATTTTTCACAAAAAATTCGCCTACGGCGTACAAGGATTTCAACAAAATTTTTGTCTGAAATCGGAATTTTCGGAGCGTTTTCCACTTAAAAATTAGTGTTTTTCAACGAAAAAAATTTTCGCGCTTGTAGGCGCGAAAAAACGGGGATTAAAGTGATTTTTGAAATTTTTTTAAAATTCGAAAAAATTGCCTTAGTCCTCCTTTATGTTTTTGCCCAATTTTTGAAAAAAACAAGGGAGACCAAGGTAAAAAATTTTTTGAAAAGGTCTCCCCATTCCTGGAGTCTGGCTACGCCACTAGAGTAGTTTATCTTTTTTTGTTTATTTATTTAATCGTATAAAACTGCCTGTTTTAGCTTGTGCCAGTTCTGTGCAATACTTGTAAAAGAAATTTCTGGTGAGTTTTTTGTATATAATTAATTTAGCTTTAAAATTGAAATGCCTAACATAAAAAATATACAGGGTGTTCCATAAAAAGGGCACAATTGATCTAAAAATCGATTTTTATATAGATCTAAGGGATAAGAAGTGTAAGGAAAATCCGGGAAAGTGTATCCGGGGGTTTTTGGGGTCGGAGAATCGATTGCCGGGGTTATTTTTTATAGAAAAAGTTGATCCATGGGGTGTTTTGGCGACAAAAAAAACGATAAAATTTCAAAGTGATCACGAACTTTTAACGCACCCTGTAAGTATTATAGTCTTTTTTTGTCTATAAAATTTTTTCGATTGAATCAGGAATTAAAAGAATTGTTTATTGAAACGAAAAAAATTTAAACTCTGAAAGAAATTTAAAAATTCTGATATAGTTTGTAGTTCGTATTCAGAGATTAAAAAATTCTTTCAAAGAATTTAAATTTTTTCGTTTCAATAAACAATTCTTTTAATTCTTGATTCAATCGGAAAAATTTTATAGAAGAAAAAAATCTTTGATGAAACAAAGACTATAATTGAAAAATTTTTAGTTTTAAACACCGTTTTTCTACTGATCATAGTTGCACTGGAAGACGCGAAAACCCTTTGTAAGTTATTTTTTTAAATTTTCTTCATTACTTGATAAAATTTAGATTGCGTCCATTGTCGACATTACCAGAAAATCAGGCTTCTAAACCCACTCCTGATACGGTATGTTGAATTTTTTCGGCATGTAACCTTAAGAAATTTTAGTCGAATGATGAAGCACTAGCGCGGCAGTTACAAAATATGATGAGTGGCACAAAGAAGCTAACTCCTGAAGAAATGGACAAGAGATTAGCCGAGCAGATGCAGCAAGAGGAATACCAGTATGGTTGATTTGAAATCAGATAGAATTGTAACTTGAAAAATTTAGGCAAGCTAGATTAGTTCAAGAAAGGAGTCGACCTGGTTCCAATGGTGATCGTTGTGCGATTAATTGAATTTTTCAAATAATCATTTTATATATTTCAAAAAGAGATTCTATGCATCAACTTTCACTTATATTAAATATATAGCACTAATTAGTGCCCCTCCCCACACAGAGAGTCCCAAAAAATGATGATACTCCCACCTCTCTTCCCTTTAACTCATCCCCCACGCAAATCTCTCGCATAAAAATACCCCTAACTAGTCATTTTGGAGAAAAAATTTTTTGAAAAATTTTCGCCAAAAAATTACCAGCAATTTTTAAGAGTAAAACTATTTTGATCTTATTTTTCCTATATTATAGTAAATTTTTACCATTAAGCATTGAACGGCTAACTTTTTTTAGTATCCGTTGATACTGGCTAAGAATTTTAGTATATGGTTGTCTAGAAATATTTCCTATTGTAATTTTTCGAGTATTTAGAGACTTCAACAAAATGTCCAACTTGAATTTTTAGACAATTCTAGTAAGGGGTCGTCTACATATTATGTAGGCAGTTAGAAGAGAGGGAAGGAGAGGTTCAGAAAAGCTTACGGTTGATTACGGGGGGGGGGTCTAGCCATTGATTACGTAATCATGGTGAATGTAAAAATATGTACAGGATGGCTAAAAAAAGTGGACTCTTGCGATTTTTCGACCAAATTTTTGCCAAAATTGAGTATGTAATATGTCGACGACCCCCTAAGCATTGTATGCATATCTGTGATTTATTGCTCACTTTATATTTATCTTTATGTTTTCTTGCCTTGAAAATAAACTGTATTTGATATAAAAAATACACAATACAGGGTTTGCAAAAATTGTAGGGTGTTCGACTTTTGAATTAAATTTTTCATTTATTTTTTTCAAAAACGATTATCCTATTACATTAAACGTGTAATGTGTATGTGCAGATGATATCGAGAACGCTTGATTTAAACACTCAGTGCTATTGCAAAAATTGTATGGAACGATGAGAGAAGACGATTGGCATCAAAATAATCGAAATCGGAGACAAAATTTTTTTACTTTTACCCAATTTGTACTATTTTTAAAATAAATTTATGTTTTTTTGCGTCAAAATATCATTTTTCTGGTTTTCCAGATGAAAAACTCAGAAATCGCCCAGTGATTTTGCGAATGTCCCAAAATGATGTAAAATAGACTGAAATTGCCAACATCGAAATTGGAGACAAAAAATTTTCACTTGGTTATAAAGTAATATATATTAATTTTCATCATTGCTCGGAAGCTCCTCTTGGGAGAGACACTCGGGAGCGCCGTCGGTTTCCAGTTTATAAAATAAAAATATTGTAATTGATTCAAAAAGACCGACTCTATTTTCACGATTTCCCGTTATTAACACGACAATTATTATCACGTATGTTTGGCGAAGTGTATTTAAGGGTTGTCAAAGTGATTTATATTATGCATTCATGGATTATGCTATATATCCACGATGTAAAGATGTATCCGCTTTCGTTATCCAAAGATCATTCACATTCCATAAGATAATGCTGTGGATTTTCGGGTGACATAAACTTTGCGAGATTCTTACCTAAAATTACAAATAGCTGCGTTTCGACAAATTTGTTGGAACGACAACTAAACTTGTTTGAACAAATTTATACAGAAAAACTTTACTCGAAAACTATTTATGAGTTTTTTCTTGCGCGTGAAATAAGCACAAATGTGCGCCTCCAAATTTTGTAAATGTGCGCCTTCAAATTTTGGACACTATTCCTTTTTTCACGTTTTTTATTTGAATTTTTTTCTCAAAAATTCAAATGATTTTTGCCACTCTTATACAGGATTTATACTTGCCGCGCCACGTGACATACTGCTGCGGTATGCCTTTGTTTGATCTTTATCCGTTTTGTACCACTATCTCTATATTATAGTATCGAAAAAATCGGAATTTTGGCGATTTTTTCATGTTTTTTCGATTCGAAATTTTTTTTCAAAAACCTAAAAACGACCAAGTAAGCGTGTAAATTTGTATTTTTAGCTTTTATATACACACTTACTTTCCTGAATCAGGATCTGGGAAGCATTTTCAAGCTTCGGGAATGATCGCAATCGATTTCCTGCATAAAATTACCCCTATATGGATCATTTTTATATTTTTTGAAAAAATTTTCGGCTCGAAAAAATATGAAAAAATCGCCCAAATTCCAATTTTTTTCGATACGCTCTGTATAAACAAAAAATGCCGATCTTTTAAGATATGTAGTGTTGTCACACAGACTTGCGCATTATCTCAACACTAATGGACGACATCGAAAAGCGTAGGGAAAATGAAAAATCCGAGACGACTTATATTTCGAATAAATTATGGTCAAGGTAAAATATTTTCTTTAACAATACGAAACGTGATTTTTTTTGTATCTCTGGCATTTTATGATGCATTTTAAACAATCCAATAAAAATTTTTTGAAAAAGTGTTTTACTGGGTGTTTTGGATGTTCATAAAATTGACACGAAACGATCAATCCTATTCTTTTTTTGAAAAAATTAGGATTAATCTTTTCGATAATTAAAAATTTCATTGAACATCAGGAAAAAACAAAAAATGCTCAATTTTTCATGAATTTTACGAATATGTACAAAACGGCAACTTTTTTTCCGATCGGACTGGTCCAAAAGTTGCAAACATCTAATTTAGAAGTGAGACACGCCTATGGACAATCAACTTTTTTATGGGAACATGTGTCTTATATGCGTCACGCGTTGCCTTACCAATTTGTGCAACTATTATGGCACAAGAATACGGGTGGAATAAATCCGATTCTGTATGCTTTAAAATTTTAGCTTCTTCGTTGTGTACTCAATTCATGACTTTGACTAACGATCATTAAAATACCAATCCACGGAGTCGATGCCATGTGATAGAGCACACAAGTTGTAGCATTTTTTGCTTTTACGGTACTACTTGAAAATCTAATCGTAAAAAGTTATAAGCGAAACAAAATTGCGAAACAAATTTTCAAGCGAGTTTGAACATTGAAACGAAGAGCTTGTAGATCAATCAGATTGTTTATTGAAACGATTTAATAAATCATTATAAAATTCAAAATCCTTGAAAATTAAAAAAAAATAATTACAGCATTTTTTATAACTCGTTGAGACGAGTAAAACGACACCAAATTTATCTAATTTGAAAATTGTTTTGGGTTATTGAAACGAAAACCCTGATTCATGGTTTTCGTTTCAATAACCTAAAATATTTTTCAAATTCGATAATTTTGGTGTCATTTTATTCTTCTCATCGAGTTATAAACAATGCTGTAATAATTTTTTTTCTAAATGTTCAAGGATTTTAAACTTTATGATTTATTAAATCTTTTCAATAAACAATCTGATTGATCTACAAGCTCTTCGTTTCAATGTTCAAACTCGAAATTTTTTTGTTTCGCTCATAACTTTTGACCGTTAGATTTTCAAGTAGCGCCGTAAAAGCAAAAAATGCTTCAAATTTTGTGCCCTATTACATGGCATCAATTCATCAAAAGTAGACTGGTCCTTTAAATAAATAATTTAGGGAACCGTAATGTCATGCTTTTTCTGGGGCTATGCCATAACACAAGTTATCGCTGGCAGTATTGCTGATACACACGGAGGAGAAAAGATTCTTGCGTTTACAACGTTAATCTGGACCACGTTGACTTTTTTCACTCCACAGTTATTTGATTTTGCGTACTGGTCAGGGTTTCCACTGCCTATTCTTTTGTTAGTCCGTATAGCAACGGGTATTGGCCAAGGTAAGGTATATCGGTAAAGTTTCGGTCATGTAATAGAAAAACAGTATAATAGAAAAATAGGCAAAACTTTATGACATAGATTTGAATGAAATGAAAGGTTTGAAACAATCGAATAAAATGATACGAATGAAACTATGTCATTTCCAGACAGCGTCCGAAAGTCGTCCAGAAACGGGTTTGAATTTGCCTGAATATTGACGCGAAAACCCTGAATTTGGTTTTGTTCCATTTTGTCATTTCAGTCATGTCGTTTCATTCGATCGTTCCATTCATATCGTTTTATTCGATCGTTCCATTCGTATTGCTCCATCCTCTTCGTTCAATTAGAGCCTATCCCAACTTTATGGAAGAAATCAAATCCCGGATTCTCACCATGTGACTGTGTATTAATGTATTTAGGGTTTCACTTACCAGCTATGGCGAGTATGGTCTCGCGGCATTTAACAGCCGCAGATAAAGGTCGAGTCTTTGGAATATCTTTGGCAGGCTCTCATTTTGGGTATAGTTTAGTTTCAAATTGACCATGAACTAGTTTTCTAGGTCTGTTGTGGCCGGAGCTATCGGCTCTGTTTTGCTGGAATGGTTCGGGTGGAGGAGTTTATTTCAATTCGTTGGTTAGTTTACTTTTTCGTATCTACATACCAAAAAAACAAATTTCTTTTAGGTATTATCAGTTTTATTTGGTACCTATTTTTCAAGCGGTTGAAAGAAGAGACTACATTAAGAAGGCGAAATGCTGTGGCCGACTCTTCTTGTACATTACCTTTAATCAATGGCAAAAAGAAAGAGCCTGAAAATTTATTTACAGACCACAAAAACTCAACAACAGTTGTGCCTTGGGGACAGCTTTTCCGACATCCTGCTTTTTGGTAATATTTTTTATTCAAGATATTACCATCATACACAATCATTGAAATCATACACACTCACTCAAAAATTATGTTAGGGTGTTCTATTAAAAAACAGATAACAATAGGAAAAACAACTTCTTCTACTGCTTCTGCTCTTCTTCTTCTGCTGCTTCTGCTACTTCTTATTCTTCTCCTTGTTCTGCTTCTTCTGCTGTTTCTTCTTCTACTTCTTCTACTGCTGCTTCTTCTTCTGCTACTGCTTCTTCTGCTGCTGCTGAAGCAACAGAAGCAGCAGCTTCTTCTACTTTGTCTTCTGCTGCTGCTTCTGCTACTTCTTATTCTTCTCTTTGTTCTGCTTCTTCTGCTGTTTCTTCTTCTACTTCTTCTTTTTCTTCTTCTTCTTCTTCTTCTGCTGCTGCTGAAGCAACAGAAGCAGCAGCTTCTTCTACTTCGTCTTCTGCTTCTTATTCTGCTTCTTCTTCTGCTGAAGCAACAGAAGCAACAGCTTCTTCTACCTCGTCTGCTGTTTCTTCTTCTTCTGCTACTGCTGAAGCAACAGAAGCAGCAGCTTCTTCTACTCCGTCTACTGTTTCTTCTTCTGCTGCTGCTTCTTCTTCTGCTGTTTCTTATTCTTCTGCTGCTTCTTCTTCTTCAATAAAAAGCTATATATGCCTTAGTCCCTTGAACTACATCTATGCTCATATCAAATACATATCATATTTATACTTTAGGGCAGCGTCATGTGCTCAATACTGTGGTGCAAATGCATATTTTACTATGTTTAGTTGGCTCCCGTCATATTTTTCGGATAACTTTCCAAATGCTAAGGTAATGCTGTATTTATGTCAAAGGTCATCATCAGCCTTCTTTCTTTAGGGTGTTGTTTATAATGTTGTGCCCTCACTAGCCATTGTAGTAACATCACTTATGGCGCCATTTTTGGCTAGTAGGTTATTAGCAAATGGTAAATCAGTGACTTTTACTCGGCGTTTTATGGAGGTAAGCATATATGAACAAGGGTATGATAAAAGGCCCATGAAACCTTACATAAACTGGCTGAAGGTTAATAATATATTCAGGAAACAAAATCACCCTGATAAAGCTAATCATATTTCCAAGTTGATTTGTTTTATTTATTTTGAAGTTTAATTGAATTCACCTAGGGGTCTTCATTGGTGGCCATGTCATTCTGTTTGATCATTGTTTCAATGTCGTCGGGAAGCTTTTACATGTCACTCTTTATTTTTACAATGGCGATGGCTGGACGAGGGTTTCACCATGGCGGAGTCTCCGTGAATCCGCACGATTTTGCGCCAAATCATACGGGTTCAGTTTTTGGTAAGTCTCATGACTTGTTAACTAGACTAGAGAACGTACGTACCCCCATTATGGGTTACCCCATAGTGTAGTAGGGTCCCCAGGAATGCCAAGTGTCTATAAGGGGTATCTTCATGCAATTTTTGAAAAAAAATTTTTTGAAGCGCAAAAAAAAAATTTTTTTTGCGCCAAAAAACGCAAAAGTACGGTTTTTTTGGCTCACCCTGTACCATTACCGGGATCTCGCCGTTACGTACGTACGGACGCAGGAATAGGTTTTGATATTTATGATTTTCGAAGATTTCGTGTTTTATCAAAACAAAAAATTGTTTTTCAGGGATCTTTAACGCCTTCTCTGCGATGACGGGTTTCATTGGAGTCTACGTGGCTGGTTGGATACTACAAGCAACCGGCAATAATTGGGCCTATGTTTTCCTGTTTGCATCGCTTCAATGCGTTTTTGGCGCCATTATTTATTCACTTTTTGGTACGGGAAATAAGATTATTTAACAAATGGTTGTTAACTTTACCGGTCATTGCTTAATTGCATATATATTGTTAACTACAATGTAGTCTATGAGAACTCTGTATTCTTTTTGTCTTAACACGCGAACGGTCGGTCGTAGCAAATGTATATGTTACGGGAAAATCTGATTTTCCCTAAAACAGAACATATATTATTGCGCCGAATTTCGCACTGATTACGAATATGCAAAAAAATTTTGAAAAAAAGTTCTCTACGGGTGGTCTAGGATCCCCTAGACTACCCACGATTTTTAGAAATCGAAATTTGGGCACCGTAATCCGAAATTTCGAAATCGCGATTTCGACGCATCACTACTGAAAACCCTGGGGTCAAAATGTTCAATCTTTGTCAAAACTAAGGGAAAACATACGGAGATTTTTCAGAGATTTGCGATTAACTTTTTATTGAAGCGAAAACTTCCTATAGGTGTCTACATAAAAGTTGTAGGGTAGATCACCACCTTTCTTATGAGTGGTCAACGAAGTCTCAAGTCAATTCCTACGAAGAGATATAGACAAAAAACTAAAATGACCCAAATTGGTGGGTACTCTTCCAAAGATGGGATTCTAGACCACCCGTAGAGAATTTTTCCCAAAAATTTTTTTACATATTTGTAATCAGCGCGAAATAATATACATTTGTCACAACCGACCGTCTGAGTGTTACGCTAACCTTTCTTACTTGTAATGTAAATATTCGGCTAAATCGTTAGAAACTTAAAGGAGGAGTACACTTGTGTAAGTAAAATCGAGATTTTATAAAAACGATGCATAAAAATGATTTTTTTTATCATGAATTGCGTAAAAAACCATAAAAAAATATTTAGACGTCGTTTGAACTCCCGTTCTGGCCAAAATGCGTCAAAAATGCCGTTTTTAGCTAGTTTTTTATGTTTTGAGCTCATTTTTTCTGTAATTTTTTTATTTCCTCTGTAATTTTTGTAGAACAACCCATCTAGCTTCTTTTTCATCTGTTGATTTGTAAAAAAATACAAATTTTTCATTGACTTATACAAAATTTACGACTTCCCCGAAGGTCAGAACATCGAAAAATAGCGTTTTTCTAGCGTTTCTGAAGGAAATGGGGGGCTCGAAAAACACCTTTATCGGGCTTGTTTTTTTTACAAAAACTTCATATTTCACCGTTTTTGACTATGCCCAACAATTTCTAAGCGTTTTTGGAATGATTTGAAAAATTTAAAAAAATCTAAATCTCGGGAAATCTCGATTTTACTTATACAAGTGTACTCCCCCTTTAATATTAAAGGGGGAGGGCTGATTGAGACGAATTGTCGCGAAAAAATTTTTTTTCAAAATTTTTTCGACAATCGTAAAAAATGTTGAAGCGATGAAAAAAAATAATGTTTTCGAGAAAAAATTGAAAAAATTTTTTTGGATGTTTTTTGGTCATTTTCAGGTGTTTTTTGGGCACTTTAACTTTTGTCATGTTTCATGTTTGCCACGAAAACTTTCGCCACGTTCGTGTCAATATACATATTGATTGCAACTCAGGCAACTCAATATATTTATTGCAAATCAGGCAACTCAAAATTGTGCAATGGAATTTCACTTTCTGCGACAGAATAATTAAGTTGCCTGATTTGCAATAAATATGTTTATTGACACGAAAGTTATCGTGGCAAAAGTTACATGATGAAAGTTAGCATGGCGAAAATTATAGTGCTGTTTTTTTTACATTAAAAAAGTTGTAAAAAAAGGTCAAAAAACACCTTAAAAAATTTTTTTAAATTTTTTTCTCGAAAACAGTATTTTTTCATCGCTTCGAACATTTTTTACGTTTGTCGAAAAAATTTTGAAAAAATTCTTTTTGCGATAACTCGCCTCAATCGACCCCCTTTAAATAATTATAATTTTTAAATGATCAACTTTTTATTAAAATTTTAAATCCTTCAATTTAATAATAGAACCATTGTTCTTCAAATTTATCTAAAGATAACAAGTCCATATGGTGTGAGCTTTTCCGTCTTTCTTAATTGTCTTTTTTGCGTTATATTGGGTTATACCATAATTTTCGGGCTTTTGAAAAATCGAAATTTCAACAAGTTCTGATTTTTCTATTCCGGGGTTGTTCGACATGGGGAACTCGAATCTCAAGGGATTTGTTGATTTTAACCACAGGAAGATACCCATACGATGGGTATACCCTCTAAAAAGGTTTCATAATAAAAATCGTTTAAACTCGCTTAAATTAGTGTCAGGGAAATTGTTTCATCATTGGAAATGCGCATAAACGATTTCCCTAGATAGCCGTTTTTCCAAAGAACATCCGAATGTTCATTTTTGCTTCAATACACCCACTCCTTTCCCTGAATCAGGGAAGCATTTTCCTGATTCGCATAGAAACCCCCCCCCCCATAAGAGTCATTTTTGTAAAGATTCCATTCAAATAGCAAAAGCCCAAAAATTATAGTACAGCTCAATATTATTGTTGTATTTGTTAGATCTCGGAATTTGTGATGATATTTTTCTGTTAAATAGAACACAGGATTAGACACATTGTCGGCGTTGGGGAGAGGGGAACAAGGCGAGCAATTACCCCTGAAATCGGCAAAAAACCAGAGGTCCTCTTATATGTTTTGACTAGCAGAAGGCTGACTAAAACAATAATAAAGTTTTCCTTTTGTTTTTTGATGTGGGTCAAAAATATTTTTTAAACAAATATCAATTTAACCCCCCCCCCCACACATTGAAATAAAATCCTACCGTCGTCCTTGATTAGACAATAGCACAATTTTATTTGAAAACTCAGTAAAAATTCTTTTGAGTACAAAACGAAAAAATTTATTGTGATGAAAATTGCATGCAGCTACATATTTTCTTTAAGTGCCGGTTACAAAACATCTCTCCTTGATTTCAATATGATTTATCTGTGATATTGTGGGGTTTGCAATAATTTTTCTCTCTATCTACAATTGTTCATATGATATTATTTATAGAGCTAAATAAATTCTTTATATACAAGATGCGGAAAAATTATTCGTGATTTTGTAAACTTAGTATATAAGACTCCTGGGGTCTATTGTTGTACTTGGCAAGTGACCAGTTACAAAAATAAAAAAAATCATCTTGGTCCCCCTTATATTTTTGTCCAAAAATTTTTTCAACCAAAAACATAGGGGGAGGACCAAGGTAAATTTTTCACTTTTTGGGGACCCAATCCAGCATCAGACCCCCATCTCCATCCCTGTTTGGACACCTATGGTATAGGCTGTGACGGAATTGGACTTAGGGTGACAGAGATAGCACATAGCGCGTTTAATGTTTTAGGATAAAGGGAGCATCGCTTTAGTTAGTGAACCCATAATGGGAGCCTCGGTTCAGTTAGTGGACTCTGTCGAAGGGCAGGCAGACCTTGTTAGGGTAATGCCATGCACATTTCAATAGTGCTAATCCAGGCTTGGCGGCTCTAGGAGCTTCCACAACGGAACTTTCACAACGGGATTCAAAATGACATGCGAAACTTCCACAACGATTTTCACGAGAAAATCGACCATTGTGGAAGTTCCGCTTTTTTTGTTGTGGAAGTTCCGTTGTGGAAATTCCGTTGTGGAAGCTCCTAAAGCCGGCGTGGCTAGTATCATTCTGCGCCGTCTGGCCGTTAGAAGCGTCTTAACATAGGCTACAATACTGTCACTTGGATGGAGAGCACCTTAATTCGACGGAACATCAAGGCGGCATGGCTCCAAGCATGTACTGAGTTATTTCGCGGACCACTCTCGGCCAAAGACCGCTACCCAAGCCATTCGCTTGATGCAATAAAAAGTTCCGTGGTAGCCAAAAATTTTTCGACTATAAACTCCTATGAATCCTTCAAAAGTAACTAATCTTTGTTTAACTTTGAATAATGTCCACATAATAGGCATTGGGCATGAGTTTTATTTGGCAAAATCGGATCAGAAAAGTAATAAGTAAATGCTGGAGTAATTTCTCTCTTGCTTTATTTTTCGTTTTGTCGGTGGTTTTTCCGAAGAAATCCTTCTATGAAGCAAAAGATCTTCATCTGTGATTCGTGCTCAAAAATTTCAACAACGCTTTCATTCGAAGAGGCCGAGTCGACATGCACGAAGTGGCGTATGAATTTTTCAAAAAGTCTTATATATTCTGAAAGAGCATACCTGATAACCGTTTATAAATAACAAAATTAGTTGCTATAACACTAATCTTGAGGAAATAAACAATTTTTAAGAAATGGCAAAAACTACTTATAGGGTCATTTTTTATCTCCTCAGGATTAGCACTTAATTTTGTCATTTATAAAGGGTTATTATAAAATCACAATAATTTTTCCGCACCCTGTTTAACAGGGTGCGGAAACATTTGTCGGTGTGCTAATTTAGATGCTGCGAATGACATAAGTTTTCAATTTGCTCGGCGTAAATTGCACGTTTTCAACAACAAATTGGAATATGAGATGCCGCTTTCTATGCCACTCGCGTTTCATTAATCTAATTATTCATGCAGCGATCAAAATATGGGTGAAAATTACGAGATACTACTCGGTTTATGTTTGAGTAATACGTAGATGAATTTTTCTTGATAAAATATTAAGCCTATTCTTCGGGCAAGAATCTATAGCCGAGATAAAACAATGGTAAGTTTTTATGTAACAAATAAACTTATTTTTAACAAGATTTGAGCAAATTTCCGATAAAATTATTTTAAAAAGTTAGGAGCTTATTTATTAGATGAGTTAACGCACTTTTTACTTATCTCGTTTTGCATCATAATGGGTTTCGAATTCACTTAAAAAGCTCGTTTTTTTTTCATTTTAATCCAATAGGCCAATTATGTATTTTTACCCTCTAATTTCTTCTCTTCGAGGTTAGTCTTATCTTTCTTTACTCGAAGAATTCCCGAAGGCCGTCTACTAAAATTTGTCCATTTAAAGGAATTGTTAATATTTTCTTTTAATTTCAGGAATGTTTTTCCTAAACTACTTAAATAGTTTATATATTTATTATGTACAAATAGCACAAAATTTCGGCCCTTAGGGCCTCCACTAATTTAAATGGAAGCACAACTGTAGCACTAATTGCACTCTCGGCATCGAGACGGTTTTATTTTTCAGGGTCAACGAATTTTCGAACGTGGTCTTCAGCAAATTTATAGTCCAACAAAAAATGAATAAAATTACAAAAGACCACATTCGAAAATTCGGATTGCAATTAGTGCTCCCCCAACTAATTGCAATTAGTGCTCCCCCAACTTGCAATTAGTGCAGTCTCGACGCCTTCGAGACGGTCCTTAGGCTGCATTCAAGCATGTCACAAAATGTCGAAAAAGTCTAACTTTACCTGATTTTCAATAAAATTGTGTTTAATGAAACGATTGGTCATGAAGCATAAAATCAGGCAACAAATTTTATGCTTCTCGACGAATAAAATTTTATGCTTCTCGACGAATAAAAAAATGCTTCATGACCAATCGTTTCAATAAACATGATTTTATTGAAAATCAGGCAAAGTACATTTTTTGATAACTTTGTGACAACTTGTTTGACATGCTTAAACGCAGCCTTAGTAGTTAACTAGTCGTTGAGGTGGCCCCAAACGAAATTGGCCCTAGAGCTTTTTTGCCTTTTTTGGCCACTTTGGCATTTGTGGCCCTATTCGTTAAAAATGGCCCCCAATTTGACACTTTTTGAAAAACCATGATTCCAAATTTTTTATATTTATGGCCCTAGAGTTTTTAGGCCTTAAAGGGCCACTTCGCATTTGTGGCCACATTTTTGACAAATAGTATAAAATGGAATAAAATTTGGATAAATTGAATTATATGGAATAATAGTAGTTAACTAGCCGTTGGGGGCGACAAATGCCAAAGTGGTCCTTTAGGGCCCAAAAAACTCTAGGTCCAATTTCGTTTGAGGTCGCCTCAACGACTAGTTAACTACTGCTTTTTAATAAAACGCATAAAATTTCCGAGGAAAATTATTTTAGCACAAAAAAATCAAAACACTTCAAGTGGGAATCGAACCTGAGTCTTCTGCACAAGGAGCGAAAGCAAAATCAATTAGCTAAGCAGGCGATTTGTTATGACTTTTTTAAAATTGACTAAGGACTAAGATATCATTTTTTGTATCGTTTTGCGGGAACATACTGGATCATCTAGAAATTTGTTTATTAATAGATATTTTACTAAATTTTTTGAATCTCATCTGGCTTGATCTGGCTCAACCTTTTAGCTGTATTTTTCTCTCTATTTACACCAAAAACCTCATTTTCAGGAAAATAAATTTTCAAAAATAAATTTTTACCATGAAATTTTCACTTAACTTTATTACGGCCATATTTCAGGCACGTGTCAAATAAATAAGGTACAATAAAACAAAGTCAACACATGCATTACAATTTAACATTCGCAATAGATCATAATCATAAACATATTCATAAAACAGATTAAGCAATTTAGTCAATACTTTTAAGTAACTTTTACTTATAATATATTTTGAAGCATTTTACCGAAAAATATGTGAAATTTTCGCGAAATAAGCTTTTAGATCGTTTAAAAAAAGTGACATTTTTAAAACAAAGACGGCATTCTTTATAGCTCGATGAGACGAACAAAACAACACCAAATTTATCCAATTTGATCATTGTTTTGTGTATTGAAAAAAACCCTAAATCAGAGTTTTCGTTTCAATAACCCAAAACAATTATCAAATTGGATAATTTTGGTGTCGTTTTGTTCGTCTCATCGAGCTATAAAGAATGCCGTCCTTGTTTTTTAAATACATCCAATAATTAATCGTATTTTAAAAAAATGTAAAATTCAGGGTTTTCGTGTCAATACTCCAACTAATTCAAACGAGGCCGAGACGAATTCGAGACACAGCAATTTGTAAAAGTACGACTGCGCCGAACGGGGCACCGAACACGCCAAAGGGTCCCAATTAGGTTTAGGCCTAAGCCTAAGCTTAGTTTTTTTTAGGTTTTAGGCTTAAATTTTACAGGATGAGTAAAAAAATGCAACTTGTGTTTTTTTACATCGACAAATTTGGAACAAAAAACGTTTGAAAAACAATCACAAATTCAACGAAATTGCAAACCTGAATTGCAATTAGATTTAGTTATTGGCGCGAAAATCTGTTCTTCAAAATTGTTAGAGCGTGCCCTTTAAACCTTCTTTTCATCTATATATAAAATAGCAAGTGGCTAAGGTGGTTTTTTGAATTTTTGAGTGCGTTGGTGTGGAGATGAATCTCTCAAGAAAATCGATTTGTTTGGCTTTGTCAATTTGTTGTGTTTTCATGGTCACGGGGGTGGTGATGGTGAAAAATTTTCCTTTAACAGTGAGTATTTTTTGGCAAAAAATCCTGTGCTGTGGGCAGTGGCGTAGCCAGACTCCAGGAATGAGGGGGGGGGGGGGAACCAACCCCCAAAATTTGCCTTTTGGCCAACCAAAACATAAGGGGAGACCCTTATGATTTTTCCAGCTTGGGGGGGGGGGGGAATCGGTTCTAACTTTTTTCAAATCAACGCAAAAACGTCTTTTTTACTTTACATTGGGGCTTTTTACACCCTAGGGGTAATTTTATGCGGAAAATCCAAATTTCGCATTCCCGAAGCCTGAAAATCTTTCCCTGAATCAAAGAAAGGCTATTTATTGACACGAAAATTGAATAAAAATTCTATTTTTTATATATCTAAAATGGCGCCAAAACGATCACGCAGGGATGCCTAACTAATATCGTCGATTCCCCGACTAGAAAAACTTTAAGAAAATTTTTCGAAAAAATTTCACGACTGCTAATCTATACTAGCTCCAAAAGTCTTCTTAATAAAAAAAACTCTACTCCGACTTTATTGAGATTGCCTAAGGCCATCTTGCCATAAAGGCCATCACCGAGTAATATAAGCAAATGTGAAAACTCAATGCGTATGTCTAACTTTATTTGACGGATGTAATTCAATAGTAATTGAAAAAAAGCTTCAATTGTGTAAAAATTTTAAATTGAAATTTTATCTAGGCCTTAGAGGTTTAGTCTTTTTTTCTTGGTTTACCTTTTTTGAAATAAGTATAAGAATTTTGCATTGTACTAAAAACTACTACTACTACTTCCATCACAAAGCCTATTGTTTTCAGATTTGGAAGAGCTTTTTGGAAGAGCAGTCATGCCTACACTTAGGCGAAAATCTTCGGCACAGACCGCCTTTTCCGGAACGGAAGCTTCCAAAGTGCCAATAGGAAGTGGTACATCACGGATTCAGGTGGCTAGAGAGTCGATTGCTTTGTTCGCTGATATGCTCACTTTAGATGCTACTTCAAAGAAACGAACCTCAGGTACACTAAATAATATAAAAGAAACCATTAA
>JAQGBS010000590.1:0-20344 GCA_034698545.1 Acrobeloides obliquus
AGTTGTCTTTAAAAAATCACGGGAACTTTTGCCGCACCCTGTACTTATGTAAATAATCTTTTTTTATTTTTATATAGTTTTATGAATAGACTTTTATTTACAAATATTTTTCATTTTCTCATATTTTGCATAATAAATGAATTCCAATTGACTGTCCCGTGGTTCTCTCTCTTCTCTGGGGGGAGGGAGAAAGGGCAGATTTTTTAGATTGAGAATAAGTTTTTATATAGTATGGTTCCATTTTTGATCATCTAAAGAGTAAAATTCTTACTTGATTAGTCAGCCGGCTAGTAATAGCCGGTAATAATATTGTCAAATCGAAGCATTTTTGACCAACTAGAGATCTACTACATACTTAATTTTTTCTTTTATTGGCGTATGAAAAAGTTCAGAAACTTGTAATGGCGAAGAGGTTGGCTTCCTGGATTTGACTGTTGATTGAGCCCAAAATACATTCGATAGCCAATTGTCAATACTATTGGGTTGTAGAATAAGTTGTTGCCGCTCAAAAAATACATCTAAAATCGGCATTTTTCGCTCGTTTTCGATAAAATATTTTTTTAGTAGTAAGTAAGGTTTTTCTAGGCGCTGAACACGAATCCGCTGTTATTTTTTATCTTAGACCTCAGGAATATGGTCAAAAAATGATTTACAAAGAGGTACTCCATACAGGGTAAAACCCCTATTTTTTGCGGTTTTAGCCAAAAATTTTTTTAAAGTTTGAGTATTGACACGAAAACATGAGTTACACTCAAAAAGATGATTGAATCGTATTCGTTATACATTCTTGTTTACTACTAAAAAAAAATTTCATCGAAAACGAGCGAAAAATGCCAATTTTAGATGTATTTTTTGAGCGGCAACAACTTCTAATGTCGATTTTAGTATACCACAAATTTTTTTAATATTTTTTCGCTAAGTTTTTGTTATTTTTTAATTGGTAGAAATAAATGTTTTTGTACTGCACAATTATGAATTCTACTTCCGGATTAAAATGGATAAAAAGTTTCTTAGCACTCAAAATGAAATATTTGTAAGAGTACTATGGACTGTTCAAGTATTACGTGATTCGAAATTTGCGAATTTTATCCCCCCTCCGCTGGGCTGACGGACGGTTGTTCTTCCGTAACTTTGTTCCTGACCGTTTGTTCTCATCCACTGGTTGTTCCGGACGGTTGTTCCGACTTGTTGTTCCTAAAATGACGTGTTGTTCTTAAAGGCAAAATCGGAACAACAAGTTGGAACAACCGGTTTTTTCCGACCTGTTGTTCTTCTAAAAATATTGTTGCCAGAAGAACAACAGGTCGAAACAACCGGCCGAAAAGAACAGGTGGTCAAAGAACAACACGACAAAAGAACAAGTGTCATTTTACCCCCCCCCCCCCCTCCTGCATAGGGAAAGAGAGAACCACATTTAGAACATTCCGTAAAAACAAAAAATGCTCTATTTTGCATGAACTTTCCGAATATCTAAATAATATCAACTTTTTTTCGCTCGGATTGGCCCTTTAAGGGAACTCCTATATGAAATTCTGCATTAGTAGCACTACTACAGATAATGGCAATTACCATCGCGTAAGAAGTTAAAGTACAGGGTGGGCCAAAAAAGTAGATTTTTGTGATTTTTTGGGATCCACAAATGTATTGTTCTAAAAATGACCTTTCTAAGGGTAATTTTATGCTGAGAATCTATTGCGCGCATTCCCTAACTTTGAAAAATGTTTCCCTGACCCTGATTCAGGGAAAATTGGGTTTTGAAGAGAAATTCGTCGTTTTTCGCAATTTGAAAAACTCGATTTTTTCCTGAATCAGGCCCAGGAAGGCATTTTCAGGATTCGGAAACGGCGTGCAATCGATTCTCCACATAAAATTACCCCTAGAAACATAAAATTACTCTTAGAAAAATAAATTTTTAGACCCCAAAAAATCACAAAATCCACCCTGTATCATTATTAAGCATCAAAAGTTCGATTCTTGTTGATATAATTACTATTCATTGGAGAAATCCTAAAAATTTTCTAAAATTACATGTTCTAGATTAATTATGGCTTGAGTTGTTCAACATATCGTCATTATTTGTATGAAGTCTTTAGATCTGCGTGGATTTCTTTTATTAATTTACTATATAATTTAGTTCCTTTTACATTAAAAGTGTAATCTCTATCTGTTTGTCTGTGTATAGATAAAAATTTTTGGGGCTTTTTAGTACTCCCACTATGGGTAAAAAATTGGCGTATGTTTGGGCGAAATCGAAGAAATCAAGTTCGAAATGTTTACTGTAAGACCTAAGGCCTAAGTCTAAGACCTAAGCCTAAGGACTAAGACCTAAGCCTAAGGCCTCTGTCCGGCCGACCAACTGTCCGAGTCGGCCAACTGTCCGGTCGGCCAAGTGTCCGGTCGACCAACTGTCCGACAACGCTCGATTTGCTTATCGTATTGCATTTGGATGTTGATTGTTTTGTCTTGTAAACGAAAATAATATAACAATCTTGTTTTAAGCCTAAATTATGCTTGAAAACAAAGAAATTATGTTAGATAGCGAAGAAAAAGAACTTATCTCCAAATTAATATTTTCACGAAAACGAGGTGAAAGAAGCGTTTTCACACTTCGGAAGTGCGCGCAATCGGTTCCTCGCATCAAATTAACATATATAGGTTATATATAGAAAAAAATTTTTGTCGGAGATTGACCTATTATCTGGACCCCTCCCCTTTAATGGGAGGCCATTAGAATTTTTGTAATTATTTTTTCACAATTTCTGAAAAAATCCTAAAATCGCAATAAGGCCGTTTTCGGCATCAAATTCATCGGGATATCCCGAAATCGTGGTTTCGGGTGCGAGATCCCGCCAACCCTAATCATGGGTACGATCTGTTAATGTATAGCTAAAAAGCCTATCCAATAGATTTTATTCTGTTAAAACTTTCATTAGTATAACTTTTTTTATTTACCATAATAAATTAGTAATTGGTAAGTACAAATGATCAAATGGTTATTACGCAAAACGCAATCAATTTCTTCATCATGTGGTGAATATATTAGCAGTCTAATAAAATTTTATTATGTCGCTAATAGCAATTGTTTTAGAGCACAGCAGTATAAAACATAACTTATATAAAACATAAGTGTGTTACCAAAAAAAGGAAGGCTTATACTTATTTTGTCCTACGATATTTAATCATCAGACTGATAACAAATAATAAACTTTATTCTTGGAATATAGCATTAAAAAAACTTCTTCTGAAGATCATATTGGTCCAACTATTTAATAATATGTCTTCGCTTACTCAAAACATCACACCAATTGAGCTCTCTACGCAAACCGGTATACCCTGGATGATGTACATATTTCCTGTGCTTTCAATCATATCTATGGTATCAATATTACTTTTGCTCATTTACAAAACCCCGGAAAATATGCTAAATTATAGATGTTATTTGATCAATATTATGGTAAAAAATTTAGAACTTTACATAGTTTCTTTTTACATATAAACTTGTCACTCTTGGTGCAGTAGCAAATGGCTTCAAAATCATCTTGATCGAAGAGGGTTCAATCCCCGGAATTGTAATTTTGTTTTTATCGAATCAATCAAACTCCTGGGATCGAACTCTCCCCATTCAAGATTAATTTTGCGCCATTATATAGCTCCTGCGTTATAGGTGATGATTTTTTGCGAAAATTTTCATATTGGCTTAAAAAATCCTTACGATAAAAATTTTAGACCTGGGCTACTGTATTTGATATTTATGTGAGTGTTATCTATTGTCCTATGATAAATTTCCCTGTAAGGAGGATTAATAAAAATTCATTTGTATTAGAAATTTTAGACACAAGAAATTTGTGCTACTGGATTTATAACAGTTTTAAAAAATACTGGGATCAACTTTGGAAAATTTTCTTTGGTAAGCTCAAACAACAGAAAATTGTATAATGCCTACAAACTAGGGTTATTTTATGTTATAATTACGGTTTTTTTCGGTTATGGTTATAACCATAACCGTAACATAACCATAACCGAAACCATAACCATAAAATTCAAATGTTTCAATTTATATTTTAGTTATTGTTATAGTTACGGTTATGTTCGATTATGGTTATGATTATAACCGTAACCAGTTGTGCATTACTACGAGGTCAGAAATAGGAGTCATTACTCCTCAGGTTTTCATAGTTCGGTGGTACTGGGCTCGGCTCAGGCGCCCCTCAAGGCTGTTTCAAACCCCACTTAAGGCCAAAAGATTTTGTAGTAACGTGGCTTTATAACATTCTAGAGAAACCAAACGTTTCTTCCGCTGGCATCTCATAGATGTTCGGCATTACCGTAACCCAAATAAATCGGCTACAAACTACTATAATGTTTAAGCTTAAATCTTATATTTTCGTATCAATTGGTGCTAGGCACCTTTTACTCACAATGTTTTGTCACATTATTTCCTATTATACTTAACAAATTACCTTTCGGGAAATGAGAATTTAATAAGAGTAATAAAAAATTAGTTTACCCGTTTCTTGGTATGAAATAATTCTGTTTTTAAGATTCCAAACATTAAATATAGCTATTTTTGGTTATCTTACACCTACATGAACATTACATACTAATTAACACTTTGAAATTTGGAGAAAGTGGTCTTAGAGTGGGCCCCCAAAAAACAATTTTGCGATTTTTATGCAATTTTTTTATAATTTTTCAAGCTTTTTTTCTCACCAAAATAAAATTTTTCTAAACGAGAAATCGGTTTCGTTCATCGAAAGTCCTTGAAAACGCTTCCTTGACTATGTACAGTGAATTCTCGAAATTATGGTCTCCCAGAATCAAAGTTTCAAAAAATCATATCTCCGTCAATTTTAATGCTATTTTTTTCGTTAACCACATTTTCTTAAAATTTTATATAGAATTTTAAGGAAAATATGGTTAAAGAAAGCATTAAAATTGCTGGAGATATGATTTTTTGAAATTTTGCTTTTGGGGGGACCGTACTACGAGAATTCACGGTATTAAGCTTATTTTCGCTTCAATAAACATATTTCTTCCTTAAATTGGAATCAGGGAAGATTTTTCAAGGTTCGGTGATGCGTGCATAGAAAACTCCCATAGGTTTATTTTGATAAAAATTAAAAAACTTGAAAAAATCGCGCAGAAATCGTAAAATTGTCTCTTTTTTGGGCACCCTGTAGATTAAATTTATCGCTCCCTTGAGGCTTTCAATACTTTCTAATTTTTAGATATTCTTAATCGTCCTCTTAAGTGGCTACATTACATCTATAGAAGCCGCCTTTTTATACCAAGTCCTTTCAACTTATAGAAATGAACATCTTCTCAAAACCCTCAAAGCCGAATTTCTGATGTTTGTAGTACATATATTATATTTATCCCCAGTGATATTATTATTTGTGCTAGTTGATCAAAGTCAAGAAGTGTCGAGTACATCTTGTTTTGCTGTCAAACTTGGAATTTGGTTCTACATGGCAATTGTTTTGTTATTTGTACAAATTTTTATTTGCTTCATCACAGTTTTTATCATGTTTAAATTGATTATGAAAAAAGCGTTCGGACATTGTAATGCAGAATTTAATGGCGGTGTTTGTAAGATTCAGAAAAAGATGTACTTTTCTACTATTGTACAGGTAAATTTGGAACAAATTGAAGATAAAAACTCTATTTTTACACTGAAAAAAATTTGAAGTCAGCCCATACTTAGAGCCCGAAATTAGGCATAAAATGAAGAGCCTTTGGAGCCCTCACGGAATCTTCAACAAGGGAGCTGACACTTGGGCCCTTGCTTCTCAGGAGGCAAGGAGCCTCTCCTTTTTTTTAGGATTTGACCACCCTAAAGATTTTTCAATAGTCTGCTACTGTCTCTCTCATATGTGATAGCAAAATTGAAAGATCGAAAAATTTAAACATGAAAATTTTAGTTCTTTGTACCGATGCTGACACTTTTGGTGTCTTATCTTTGTTTTTGTATGTTAGCCATACTACACTTGAGAATTATTGAACTATCAAGTGTTATCTATTATATATTGTATGATGTTAGTTTTCTTCAAGTTTCCACTAGAACTATTCAAACAGCTTTGCTGATTGTAAGTAATTCAAAATAAAAGCTGGCGCTGTTCCAGAAACCCATTGCAGTCCGGAGAACAGACGGCTCCCACGGTCCGCAGCGGGCTCTTCATTAGAGAAAAAGATGAAGTACTAGATCGTCTTGATCTTGCAGCTGAAATTAATTTTAAACAGGTCAAAAACATGATTAAAGGTATAACTCCCGTGTTTGGGATTGCGATCCACAGTCCGCTAGGGTCTCACTGTGGGCTTCCTAACAAAGGGCCCACTGTTGGCTTTTGATCTCGAAACGGACTCCTGCGTTGTATTTGGGTCCACGCTCCGCTGCGGACTTTTTGAGACAACCAGGATTGTCTTGAAATTCACAAGTTTAAAAATAGTGGAATTGAGCCTCAACGTTGGTTAACTTATCATTTCAACGATTGCTTTTCCACTGCGCAATGTAGAGCAAAAATGTTTGCTCATCTGTTATTTGTTTAATATAAAAAAATAAATTTAGGTAATCACTTTAAAACCCTATCGAAATGCTGTGAAGAAACTTTTAGAAAAGAAAACTGTTGTCCAACCTGTATCTACTGCTATTAGTGGTGGAAATAGAACTTTGCGAAGGCCTTCAAAAATGATTAACGTTCAAGCCCAGCCAGATTAAATATTTTTTTACAATGGCTTAGGCAGAAAGTTCAGCTAGGGAGCACTTGCCCAAAAACCCCCCAAAATGGCAAAAAACATAAGAAATATAACCCTTATGTAAGGGGATTTTTTTAAAATTTTGGTCCTCTAGAGAGCACTTACCCCCCCCCCCCCCCGCCTACACCACTGATGACAGACACAAAACGAGATCTTACGTGTAAAGGGGCAGATTTGGATCTAGATCTCCCGATGCTCACGCAAAAAGACTCAAGAAATCAAAGCACCTCATGCATTTCCCCTTCAAGCGCACCCAAGCAAAAAATTGATAAAACATGAAGCCCCCATGCAGAGTTTCCAAAATCTGTTCCCCTTCTTCATATATGAGCTAGATTTTTGTCAGTGCCGTAGCCAGAATTTTTATGGAGGGTACAAGATCCAGACCCTAGTTGTTGACATTTTTTTGATCAAAAACATAAGGAAGACCCTTTGGAATTTTTAATCTTTTTTCGGGCCTTGGAGGGGGGGGGGTACATGTACCCTTTGTACCCCTTGCCTACGGCACTGGTTTTAGTATTTATGATTCTGAATAATTTTTCTCCAAGTCTATTCTACAGAGTGTGGCAAAAGTTCTCGTGATTTTTCCCGTGAAAGTTGTCTTTAAAGAATCACGTGAACTTTTGCCGCACCCTGTACTTATGTAATAATCTTTTTTTATATAGTTTTATGAATAAACTTTTATTTACAAACATTTTCCGAGGTTTGATTCCAATTCATGAGGTAGACTTGAGTCTGCGAGGTTGATTCCAATTCATGAGGTAGACTTGAGCCAACAATCAATGTTGGATTTCTATACTTGTTGCGGCAATATTTTTCTATGATCTTTATGGCATCCTCTTAGACGTCAAGAGATTTTTGTCTAGTTAGCATTCTGCTTTTAGTCATTGTTGTGTGCAAAATTGCCAAATTTATGCTTTAAAAAGATAAAAGTGTGCACGTGATGAATCTTGTCATTTAAGAAGGAACTTTTTCTTAAATGCCATTTAAGAAAAAATCTTGTCTTCTACAAATCATAAGGTAAATTCTTTTTTAAGATTTTTTCAACTAAAACATGCAATTTTCTGGCTATTTTGGTACTAAATTGAAAAATTTATGCTTTAAAAAGATAAAAATGTAAACGTGATGGATTTTCATTTATGAAAGATCTTTTCATGTACAAATCAGAGATAAATTCCTCATTAAGATTTTTCAATTGAATAGTACGCAATTTGCTGGCTATTCATGGCAAATTCTTAAGGTATAAAAACTAGGTATGACATCGTCGGTTTTGATACAAGTCGGGTTAACACTAGGTGTTTTCACACAATTTGATTTACGGTCAAATTTTAAACAATTTTTCACAATGGCATTTTTGGAACTACTAATAGGAGGGTCACCGACGTGAAATTTTTTCCTCGCCATAATTTAAAATCCCATAGACTAGTATAAGGATCAAAGGGGTCACCCAGGTCAAAAATCGAAAAAATTTTTCTAAAATTTAAATAAAATGACATATTTAGGGGTAATTTTATGCGAAAAATCGATTGCGTGCATTCCCAAAGCGTGGAAACCTTTGTTTAACCCTTAAAAATCAGCGAAAAATTAAGTTTAACTTCAATAAATGTGAAAATATGGGTAAAAATACGTATTTTTTAATTTTTAAGGGTCAAACAAAGGTTTTCAATCTCGCAATTTTAAGCAAAATTTTCTCAAATTTTACGAGGTCCTCCCTAATTTTCGCCAATTTGCGACATGGGTTGGGTCGGACTGTCATACCCCTTGCCCATGCATGGTTAACAACGTTACCACCCATCACATAGGGTGGTAACGTTGTTATCACAGTAAGCCTATTATCAAACTTACCCTCATTTATCACTTAAACTTTATTTTTGAAATATAGTATTTTTTGAAATTTATCTTTTGAAGATCATGTTGGTCCAACTATTTAATAATATATCTTCGTTTACTTACTCAGCTTAAAACATCACGCCAATTGAGCTCCCTATGCAAACCGGTATACCCTGGATGATGTACATATTTCCTGTGCTTTCAATCATATCTATGGTATCAATATTACTTTTGCTCATTTACAAAACCCCAGGAAGTATGCGCAATTATAGACCTTATTTGATCAATATTATGGTAAAAAATTTAGAACTTTACATAGCTTCTTTTTACGTATAAACTTGGCACCCATGGTGCAGTAGCAAATGGCTCAAAAATCATCTTGATCGGGTAAGGTTCGAACCCCGGAATTGTAATTTGTTTTTATCGAATCAAAAAATGTGTAAAAACGGGATCGAAATTAAAAATCAAAACCATTAAGATTTTTGTAATTTTATGAAACCCCGAAATCGAGCTCGGGATCCCGAAATCTCAAAAAAGGCCATTTTCGAGATCAAAACCATCGAGATGTCCGGAAATCGAGATCGAGGTCCAGCCATCTCTAATTTAGACCTCTGAGGATCAAACTCTCCCCATTCAAGATTAATTTTGCGCCACTATATAGCTCCTGCGCCACATGTGATGATTTTTTGTGAAAATTTTCATATTGGCTAAAAAAATCCACAAATTTTAGACCTGGGCTACTGTATTTGATATTTATGCGAGTGTTATCTATTGTCCTATGATAAATTTCCCTGTAAGGAGGATTAATAAAAATATATTTGTATTAGTAAAGTTTAGACACAAGAAATTTGTGCTACTGGATTTATAGCAGCTTTAAATAATAGTGGGATCAACATTGGAAAATTTTCTTTGGTAAGTTTGAATAAGAGGAAATTTTATAATGCCTACAAACTAGGGTTATTTCGGTTATAATTATAACGGTTATGGTTTTTCGGGTATGATTATAACCTGATGTTGAACATAAAAGTTTTTTAAAAACCCCCGTGGAGAGTAAATTGTCGTGGAGAGTTCCAAAATTTTGCTGAACTGCCCGGTCTTGAATCTTTACTGTTGGTTTCTGCTTTCTATTTTAGCGTCGGCGCTTAACCTACTGCTCTATTGCAGTCAACAAATGTTTGACTTGACAAACCCTCGTAGGATTATTTTGGTGAAAATTAAAAAACTTGAAAAAATCGCACAGAAAAAGTAAAATTTCCTCTTTTTTGGGCACCCTGTATATTAAATTTATCTCTTCCTTAAGACTTTTAATAGTTTCTGATTTTTAGATATTTTTAATCGTCCTCTTAAGTGGCTACATTACATCTATAGAAGCCGCCTTTTTATACCAAGTCCTTTCAACTTATAGAAATGAGCATCTTCTCAAAAACCTCAAAGCCGTATTTTTGATGTTTGTAGTGCATATATTATATTTATCCCCAGTGATATTATTATTTGTGCTAGTTGATCAAAGTCAAGAAGTGTCGAGTACATCTTGTTTCGCTGTCAAACTTGGAACTTGGTTCTACATGGCAATTGTTTTGTTATTTGTACAAATTTTTATTTGCTTCATCACAATTTTTGTCATGTTTAAATTGATTATGAAAAAAGCGTTCGGACATTGTAATGCAGAATTTAATGGCGGTGTTTGTAAGATTCAGAAAAAGATGTACTTTTCTACTATTGTACAGGTAAATTTGGAACAAATTGAAGATAAACACTTAATTTTTCAACTGAAAAAATTTGAATTCAACCCATATTCAGAGCCCGAATTAGGTTCCAAATACTCTTCAGCCCAGGGAGCTGACACCTGGGCCCCTGTCTCTCAGGGGCAAGGAACCTCCTCCTTTTTTTGGCTTTGACCACCCTAAAGATTTTTCCGTGGGTCTGCTATTGTCTCTCCCCTCACAACTTTGATGGAGTTCGAGAATTGTTTGTTCATGTTTGTTAGCAAAATTGAAAGAACGAAGAAAACTTAACATGAAAATTTTAGTTCTTTGTACCGATGTTGACACTTTTGGTGCCTTATCTTTGTTTTTGTATGTTAGCCATACTACACTTGAGAATTATGGAACTATCAAGTGTTATCTATTATATACTGTATGATGTTAGTTTTTTTCTAGTTTCTACTAGAACTATTCAAACCGCTGTGCTGATTGTAAGTAATTTAAAATAAAAACTGGCGCCGTTTCAGAAACCCGCCTCAGGCGGGAGAACTGACGGCTCCCACGGTCCGCAGCGGGCTCCTCATTAGAGAAAAACAAAAAATAGACAATTTGTACAATTTTGGTGAAAAATCATAATGAGGGGATATTAGGAAATTTTTGAAAATTTTTAGCAAAAACATAATGGGGCTTATGAGGAAATTCATTTCCTTTGGCCAAGAGCGAGGGAGAGGGGGTGCAACCGCCCTTGGTTACGCCAATGGGGGTTAAATAAAATTTATTACTTAATATAAAAAAGTGAATTTAGGTAACCACTTTAAAACCCTATCAAAAGGCTGTGAAGCAACTTTTTCAAAAGAAAACTGTTGTCCTACCTGTTGTATCTAATTTTATTACTGGAAATATAGCTCGGAGATCAAAAATGGTTACCGTTCATCATTCCTTAGCTCCAGTAGAATGAATATTTTTTACATGTGTTGCAGTCGCTTATGTAGAAGGATCAGTTAAGGGGGGCACTTGCTCAAAAAGCCCCAAAAATGGCAACAAACATAAGAAGCATAACCCTTATGTAATGGGATTATTTTTAATTTCAAACTCTAGGGGGGCACCTGCCCCCACTCGTCCCCTCTTGCCTACGTCACTGACGACAGACACAAAACCAAATCATACATGTAAAGGGTACAGATCTGGATCTAGATCTCTCGATGCTCACGCAAAAAGGCCCAACAAATCAAAGCATCCATATATTTCTTTTTCGAGCGCATCCCAAGCAAAAATTGATAATACATGAAGCCCCTATGCAGAGTTTTCAAAATTTGTCCCCCTTCTATATGAACTGAATTTTAGTCAGTGCTGTAGCCAGGATTTTTTTATGTGAGTACAAAATCCGACCCTAGTAGACATTTTTTGGTCAAAAACATAAAGGGCATCCTTTGCAATGTTTAAACTTTTTTCGGGCCTTGGGGAAGAGGTGAATGTACCCTTTGTACTCCCTGCCTATAGTACTGATTTTAGTATTTATGATTTTTAATGATTGTTCTTTAAGTTTGTTTTCTACTTATGTAAATAATCTTTTTTATATAGTTTTATGAATAGACTTTTATTTACAAACATTTTTTATTTTGCATAATAAATGAATTCGAATCGACCGTCCCATGATTCTTTCTCCCCCTCTTTTTCCTAAGCCGATGGGAGGGGAAGAGAGGGCAGATTTTTTAGATTGAGAATTAGTTTTTTATGGTATGGTTCTATTTTTTGATAATCTAAAGAGTAAAATTCTCACTTGATTAGTCAGCCGGCTAGCAATAGCCGGTAATAACACAGTGTGCGGCAAAAGTTCCCGTGATTTTTCCCGTGAAAGTTGTCATTAAAAAATCACAGGAACTTTTGCCGCACCCTGTACTGTAATATCGAAGCATTTTTGATCTAAATTTCAATTTATTTTCAATTTTTTGCAAATTTAAGAACGTTCTTGATCGACGTTCGAGTCTGGAAGACGCATTTTGGTTGGATGTTCAACTTGGAGTGAGTAGAAATTGACAAGACCTTTTTTTCAAATGCGTAGAAGTTTGAATAATAATTTTATTCAGCGACGTTTCAACGCTGAATAAAGTAAGATAGAAAGGACCGATTTAAGCTTGATAAAGACGTTAAGCGTCAAAACGTCGCTGAATAAAGTTATTATTCAAACTTCTACGCATTTGGAAAAAAGGTTTTGCCAATTTCTACCCACTCCGAGTTGAATTTAAGGACGTATCTATGGCATTGGTGAATGTGATTAAGCTATGTAGCACTCAACCTCTCTTAAATGTAGCGAAGAAATTGGCGGCGCAAACATCAATTGGTGGGCACAATTAGCGTTGCTAACGAAATGATTAATGGCGTTTTTTCTCAGAAATCGATGACTAACTCTGTGAAATCGCATCCGTTTTCGATCATTTTTATTTTTATAGCGCTCATAACAGCGCATTCAAACCTTTGGTCGATGATGATTACGGCGCATTCGAATCTGTGGTCGATGAAAATCCATTACAAAATCATGTACTTCAGATGAGTCATCATAGAAAAACCGCTCTAAATCAATATATAAATTTTTTTGCTTACGATTTTAATGATTTCGGTCTCAAAAGATTCGATGCAAAATTCTGCATCTACTCAAATAAAATTTTACAAAAAAATTTTTTTGACTGATCCAGAGAGGTTTTTCTATGATGACTCATCTGAAAATACATGATTTTGTAATGGATTTTTAGACCTCTTCCAGCTGTCAAATTTCATCACCGACCACAGATTCAAATGCATTTTTGGTGTATAAAGAAATGATCATCGATAAAAATGTACTCACTGGAGAAAAATAAATTTTGGCCCAAAAATTTCTCCATCTCTGCAAAATTCTGTGTGTTTGTCTGAGCGAAATCTGTTACCTTTAGGCCAGGAGCGTTAAGGAAGTAAATTTCGGGGGTTTTCGAGGAATCGATTGTACACGGTTTCGAAGCATGAAAAATTAACCAAAACTGGTATTTAAGGGTACCTCATACAGAAAAGCGGTTTTAGTGGTCAAGTGTTTAGCGAGCTTGCAATCTAGAGGTCGCGGGTGACAAAAATTTTTTGTGCCAAATTAACATTTTTGGCTTTTTGCACAAATCGGTTAATTATTGTTTTTGGACAATTTTTAAGATCACAAACAACAAATTCTATTTGTCTATTTGCAACGATTGTGGTGATAACGTTATCAGCCCATGTGATGGGGTGATAACGTTATGCAACGTTATCACAAAGGGTGATAACATTATCATGTGATAAGTGATAACGTTATCACAAAAACTGTTATCACTAGTGATAGCGTCATCTCAAAAATCGTTATCACTGATATCACAGTGCTAATGTTATCACATTAAGCCTATTATCACACTTATCCTCATTTATCATTTTGAACATCACTAATCTGTGTCATTGATTCTTTTACTTAGAGTAAATCCTTCAAAATCAAAATTTCTCGTTAAATTATCCAAATAAGCCTGTCTAATAGATTTTCCCCTAAAATTTTTTCTTAGTATAACTTCTTTTATTTATCGCAATACTCAGTAATTGGTAAGTGCATATAGCCAAACAAGGTGATTACATAAAACGAAATTAATATCGTGATCATGTGGTAATTAGCAGTCGCATAAAATTTTATTAAGTTCCTAATAACATTTGTTCACAGGTCTGTTTCACTAGACTTAATTCATAACAATTAACTACCATAAAATATAAGCGTGTTAAAAGGAAAGCTTATGTTTGTTTTGTCCTGCGGTGTTCAATCATCAGACAGTCAAAAAATAATAAACTTTATTTTTGAAATATAGTATTTTTTGAAATTTATCTTTTGAAGATCATATTGGTCCAACTATTTAGTAATATGTCTTCTCTAACTTATTCAACTCAAAACATGACATCAAAAAAATATGACACCAATGAGCTCCCTATGCAAACCGGTATACCCTGGATGATGTACATACTTCCTGTGCTTTCAATAATATCTATGGTATCAATATTACTTTTGCTCATTTACAAAACCCCAGGAAGTATGCTCAATTATAGACGTTATTTGATCAATATTATGGTAAACAATTTAGAACTTTACATAGTTTCTTTTTTCGTATAAACTTCTCACCCATGATACAGTAGCAAATGGCTCCAAAATCATCTTGATCAGGGAGATTCGATACCCGGAATTGTAATTTTGTTTTTATCGAATCAAAAAATGTGTAAAAACGGAATCGAATTTAAAAATCAAAACCATTAAGATTTTTGTAATTTTATGAAAAATACCAAAATCGACCTCGGGATCCTGAAATCTCAAAAAAGGCCATTTTCGGAATCAAAACCATCGAGATGTCCGGAAATCGGGATCCATCTTTAATTTAGACGTCCGAGGATCGAACTCCCATTCAAGATTAATTTTGCGCCACTATATAGCTCCTGCGCCATATGATAATTTTTTGTGAAAATTTTCATATTGGCTTAAAAACCTAAAAATTTTAGACCTGGGCTACTGTATTTGATATTTATGCGAGTGTTATCTATTGTCCTATGATAAATTTTCCTGTAAGGAGGATTAATAAAAATTTATGTGTATTAATAAAGTTTAGACACAAGAAATTTGTGCTACTGGATTTATAACAGCTTTAAATAATAGTGGGATCAACATTGGAAAATTTTCTTTGGTAAGTTTGAACAAGATTTGTATATACCAAAAACTACTATAATTTTAAAGTTTAAATACCATATCGATTGATACCAGGCACCTTTTAATCACATAAGGGTCATCCAGATATTACGTAATCATGTTGGAGGGGGGGGGGGGGGGGTAAACAACCAAAAAGTTGACTACGTAATATCTGGATGACCCCATAGTTATGTCATGTTGTTTTCTATTACACATAAAAAGTTCACCTTTGGTGAAAATAGAATTTAATTAGGGTAATAAACAAATAATTTATTGGTTTCTTGGTATGAGATAATTGTTTTGTTTATCTTAAGATTGCCAAACATTAAGTATAGCTATTTTGAGTTATTTGTGCACTTACATACTAATTAACACCTACATGAATGTACACCCACACCCAGTGGCGTAGCCACAGGAGATTGGGGCAAGTGCTTTTTTTCAATTTTTCACAAAAATCGTCAATAATGGCTATTTTTGCCCCAAAAAATGCACATATTTTTGTCTTAAAAATTTCACCAAAGAATGCCCCCAACGTAGGGGATCTGGCTACGCCACTGCCCATATCCCAACAAAAATTTGCACCTATTCTTGCAAACAATGGCGTATGCAAGGGGAAGATGGGGGCAAGTGCCTTCCTAGTGAGGCAAAATCTGTTAAGTTAATTGGGGCTCGACTTATTGACTTTTCTTGAAGGTTCCAGAATGATGACGTCGTTTTGGAATATTTGACAATACTTCCTCCCCCCCAGCTGATTCTTCTGCCTACAAAAATTGTCTCTTTTTTTGAGTACCCTGTATATTACATTTATCGCTTCCTTTGGACTTTCAATACTTTCTAACTTTTAGATATTCTTAATCGTCCTCTTAAGTGGCTACATTACATCTATAGAAGCCGCCTTTTTATACCAAGTCCTTTCAACTTATAGAAATGAGCATCTTCTCAAAACCCTCAAAGCCGAATTTCTGATGTTCATAGTGCATATTTTATACTTATCCCCAGTGATATTATTATTTGTGCTAGTTGGTGAAAGTCAAGAAGTGTCAAGTACATCTTGTTTCGCTGTTAAACTTGGAACTTGGTTCTACATGGCAATTGTTTTGTTATTTGTACAAATTTTTATTTGCTTCATCACAGTTTTTATCATGTTTAAATTGATTATGAAAAAAGCGTTCGGACATTGTAATGCAGAATTTAATGGCGGTGTTTGTAAGATTCAGAAAAAGATGTACTTTTCTACTATTGTACAGGTAAATTTGGAACAAATTGAAGATAAACACTTAATTTTTCAACTGAAAAATTTGAATTCAACCCATACACAGAGCCCCAAAGACTCAGCTTCAGTTCAGGGAGCTGGCACTTGGGCCCCTGGCTCTCAGGAGGCAAGGGGCCTCCTCTTTTTTGGCTTTGCGCACCCAAAGACTTTCCCCTGTGTCTGCTACTGTCTCTCCCCTTGCAACTTTGGTGGAGTTTGAGGATCGTTTCATGTGTAGTAGCAAAATTGAAAGATCGAAAAAAATTAAACATGAAAATTTTAGTTCTTTGTGCCGATGTTGACACTTTTGGTGCCTTATATTTGTTTTTGTATATTAGTTGTACTACACTTGAGAATTATGGAACTATCAAGTGTTACCTATTATATACTGTATGGTGTTAGTTTTCTTCAAGTTTGTACTAGAACTGTTCAAACCGCTGTGCTGATTGTAAGTAATTTAAAATAAAAACTGGCGCCGTTCCAGAAATCCGTCGCAGGCCGGAGAACGGACGGTCCATGGTCCGCAGCGGGCTCCTCATTAGAGGAAAAGATGAAGTACTAGAGTGTCTTGATATTGCAGTTGAAATTAATTTTAAACAAGTCAAAAACATGAGTAAAAATATAACTCACATATTTGGGATTGCGGCCCACAGCCCGCTTGGGTCTCGCTGCGGATTCTCTACGGCCCAATGTTGACTTCTGAGCTCGAAGCGGACTCCTGTGGACCGTATTTGGGTCCGTGATCGTTGTGGGCTCTTTGAGACAGCCAGAATCCAGCTAATGTCAATCTTTTGAATTTCAATAAAACTTTTGTACAGTCGAACCTCGATAGGACGCCACCCGATAATATGCCACCCAAATTCCGATCCCAGCAAACACTTTCCGGTGTAAAAGCACTTCGATAAGACGTCACCCTTAATAAGATGCCATATTGAAGAAGATTCAGGAGTAATGCTTGTTTTTAAGTAGAAAATGCTCAGAAAATAAAAATTTTTCGTGAAAAATAGCAGATTTTGGACATTTTTCGTTAAAAAAATAGAGAATTTTGGTGAAAAATCATGAGGGGACATTAGGAATTTTTTTTAAATTTTTAGTAAAAACATAAGGGAACAAAGTGGAAATTTCTTTCTTTCGGGCAAGAGCGGGGGGATGTGACTGCACCCCTTACGCCAATGGGGGTTAAATAAAATTGGCTTGAAATTCAAAAGTTTAAAATAGTGGAATTGAACCTGGCTATCTCAACGTTGCTTAACTTACTAGATCGGACGATCTGTTATTTTTTTAATATAGAAAAAATAAATTTAGGTAACCACTTTAAAACCCTATCAAAAGGCTATGAAGCAACTTTTTCAAAAGAAAACTGTTGTCCTACCTGCTGTATCTAATTTTATTACTGCTGGCGGAAAAACTGTGAGGTTTACAAAAATGATTAAAGGAATTCAAAAATGATTTCTTAGACCAACGAGATTGAATATTTTTTTACATGTTTTGCAGTGGTATAGGTAAAAGGGTCAGCTAGGAGACGCTTGTCCAAAATGGTCCAAAAATGGCAAAAAGCATAAGAAACATAGCACTTATGTAAGGAGATTTTTTAAATTTCGGCCCTCTAGGGAAGGGGGCACCTGCTCCCTCCCACCTGTCCCCCTTGCCTACGCCACTGACGACAGACACAAAACCAGATTATACGTGTAAAGGGGACAGATCTGGATCAAGATCTGTCCCCTTCCCCATGCTTACGCAAAAAGACCCAAAAAATCAAAGCACACATGTATTTCTCTTTCGAGCGCACCCCAAGCAAAAAATTAATAAAACATGAATGCAGAGTTTTCAAAATCTGCCATCATGCAGAGTTATCAAAATCTGTCCCCCTTCTATATAAACTGAATTTTAGTCAGTGTCGTAGCCAGGATTTTTTTTATATGTGAGTACAAAATCCAGACCCTAGTTGTCGACATTTTTTTTGATAAAAACATAAAGGGAACTCCTTGGAATTTTTAAACTTTTTTCGGGCCTTGGGGGAGAGTGCATGTACCCTTTGTACTCTCCTTGCCTACGGCACTGATATTAATATTTATGATTTGTAATGATTTTTTTCCAAGTTTGTTTTCTACTTATGTAAATAATCTTTTTTTTATATAGTTTTATGAATAAACTTTTATTCACAAACATTTTTTATTTTCCCATACTTTGCATAATAAATGAATTTGAATCAACCGTCCTGTAGTTCTCTTTCTCCTGTCTCTTCCCTAAGCCACTGGGGGAGGAGAGAAGGCAGATTTTTTAGACTGATAGTAAGTTTTTATATAGTATGATTCCAAAACACAAAAAATTTCACTCAACTGGGGATTGAACCAACTCAACTCGAGGTCTAAAACATTAAAGTTATCACTGCGCACGATGACCCAGAATGTGCGAAAAGTGGAACCGGCCCCAAATCTTATAGAAAAGCATAAAAAATGACTAAAAACATTGTCATGTCACTTCGGTGACTCGTTACTTGGCCTTAAGCTTAGGAACCCCTTCTAGCCTAGTCTAAGCCCAAGGCTAAGTAACGAGTCGTCGAACCTTTATATATATAAACAAAAACTCGTTCAAATTAAACAATTATTTTGACAGTTTTCAAAGAAGCCCTTTAAACCGTTACATCGATCACTATAAAATGTAAAATTCGGAGATTTTGGGGTTTCCCCTGGGTCTTATCTGCAAGGCACTGACCTTTTATTTCACCCAAAAGCGCAACAGATTTCCACCAGGTCCACGCAATGGTCTCGAACTTTTATTTCCACTCAACACGCAATGGATTTCCGCAGGTCTTCGCGATCGGTCTTGTGTAGTAAACGTTACCACGTCTCTAAATTCTCGTGACGCTGAACTAAACGGTCTAAAAATAGGAAATAAATGCGGGTGCAAACCCGATAAAAATATCAAAACTGAAACTTTCTTTATTCAATTTATACCACAAAACAACGACAATATTGCACCAAAGTAAAACAGCAATCAAAAAATGGCAGAAAATTGTCTTTGCTAAATTTACGCTTTCAATTTTCTGGACACAAAAAACGTAAATAATAATCGCCAAAACAAAGAATCTAGTTTTACACTACCAAAATTGACAGCGCCAACGAAAACTTTTTCTTTATAACTTGAAAGAAAAATAAGATATAGTTTGAATGTAATAAAAAGGGTTTTCGTTGTAATAAACAAACAAATTCAAAACCATAACTAGGTTATTGATCTTGTTGTGGCGCATTCTTTACAAAAAGCATGAAGTGTATTTGTAGGCTTAAAAAGTTTTATAATTTTTTATATAAATATTGACAGTTTTTTGCTGGTAATTTTTTTTGATTTTTGAGAACATTTAAGGACAGACCCATATACCATTTTTCGATCATAACAGAAAGTTTACAAAAAACTTCATAAGATAAGTCAACTTTTCTCTGACCTATCTTTACAAGTATGTCTAGCACAAGTGTGCTTAGTTTTACAAGTGTGCCTAGCAGAACTTTACGTGCACTCTTTTATTTTGACAATGGAATGAAAAACAGAAAAAAAGATAACGTTGCCATTACAAGTACTCTGTCATTACTTCGTTACATTCTGTTTTTACTTTGTTTCACCTTGGCTCTGTGTCAGTAGTCCATAAATCATGCAAGAACAATGCCCAAAAACACCCCTACTCCAAAGAACTATCAAGAACATCATGTGAACATAGGGATGTTTTTTGAAATTGTGTTTAATACAAGAACAATTTCAGTGAGATATTTTTAGTATAAAAGTACAGGCAAAATTTTGAAAGGTTAAGCTATGACGGATGCTTTTATAAAACCTTGGTCTAGACTCTTATGAAGATCCTGGACTAGGCTTATATCCTGGGCTAAATCCATATATGGATCCGATCTAGACCCTTATATGGATCCTAGAATAGATCTAGGTAGCCCCATATATAGGGATTTATTATATTTATTACGGAGTCTGTTTCCTACCCCTTTTTGAGCTAACTTTTCCTAGACCCCCACCTCGATTTCTTCTAATTCAAGTTTTCTACATCTTTACTTCAGGACCCACACCACTTCCCTTCTTTGGCAACACTTTATCCCTACA
>JAQGBS010000591.1:0-20329 GCA_034698545.1 Acrobeloides obliquus
CAGCAGAAGTTCTGCTGCAAAAAATTACATCGTTGTCTAGCCTGCCTGTCGAACTTATCAAGGAGAAAAAATTTTGGATAACAAGTGTCGCGAAATATCTGTCGCGAAACATCTGTCGCAGCAACAAGTGTCGTGGTGACAAATGTCAATAATATGTGTGCGGAAAAAATATCGTGAAATAGATGTAGTGTAACATGTTCGCGTAACAACGGTCCGTATGCAATATAGGGCAATTTGTAAAAGTACGACTGCGCCGAACGGAGCACCAAACGGGGCGTCGAACACGCCAAACGGGTCCCAATTAGGCCTAAGCCTAATTGGGACCCGTTTGGCGCAATTCGGAGCCTCATTCGGCGCAGTCGTACTTTTACAAATTGCCCCATTTAGAATAATCTCTTTATGTTTTGAATTGTTTTGTATATTAGCACGAAAACTCTGTTCCTTATAATTTCATTCTGTCATCTCTTTTCTCAGTTTATTGAGCATTTTTTACGTTTGTAGAAAAAAGTTTGAAAAAATTTTTTTTGCGATAACTCACCTCAATCGGCCCTCCTCCTTTAAGTTTTATACGCATCAATAATTTTCCGAACAACCCAATAAATTACAAGATTTATTTTTCACCTTTAGATAATTAATAAGTGGTTATTTAATATAAACCTCTGTATTGATTTATTTAAACTAATATAAATTGTTAGTCATGCCTAGAATCGGTTGGAATTATATGCAATGGATTCAATTTTTTGTTATCATTTTAATCTATATAACCCTATTACTAATCTTAGCCGGTTTAATCCTTGGTGGAATGAAATTTCAAGATAGTATGCTCAAGTTTAAAGCCGATATTAACAATTTATAATAATAAAAATGGTGAAATAAATTATTTATAAAAAAATAAAGTACAGGGTGTCTCACAAATTTTCGACCATTTCATTTAAAAAATAAATTTAAATCTTGTCTCCAAAGTGCGAGATTCAAATTTAATGCGACCACTCGTTCGACAGCTCCTGTGGCCCAATTCCTAGCTTGAACCGTACGGTCAACCGTCAACCGATCGGTTCACGGTTGACCGTACGGTTCAAGCTAGGAATTGGGCCTGTATTTCAATTTTATATGCAAAAAATTAAATTCACATCTTGTTTCTATGCCGTTAAAAAAGTTGTAAAGGAAAATAACGTTTTTCCCATGTGAGTCGATTTCCTTCGCGCTTCATTGGATCCCCAAAAAATCACACACTTGAAAGGTATGAAGAGACCCATGGAAACCAGACAGTCGTCAAATTCTTTATCAGAGAGGCGCAGCTTTTCGTAGAGCTCTTGAAAAGTCATATCAGGGGTCATCAATAGAATTCATTTTCAGCTTTGTTGGTTACTTGATTCACCGGTTGGTTACTTGATTCTCGTGAAGAATTTCCTCCTTTTATATTCCTTTTCCTGCACTCGGCATCCCTGCGTGGTCGCATCTTGGCAGGAAAATTTGTGCAGAATACGTAAATATCAGATACAAAACATCATTTTCTTGTTCATATTATTTCAAAAACAGCTTTTCTTGATTCAAAAAAGCGTTTTCATGCTTTAGGAATACAAAATTCGGGTTCCCACATAAAATTACCCCTAAAGAAATCATTTCTCGAAAAAACTTTTTTTTAAAATTTTTCGAATAATTTCACGTTTAGTGAGACGCTTCAATTATACTAGTTCTAATAAGCTAAAAACTAGGAAAGTCGGTGCAACCAGGTGGAATGATCAAATTTTCTTTGAAAAGGAACCAATTTCTTGTCATGAGTACCGGTGCTAAAAAGTCTAGTATAATTTTAAGGTATCTTAGAAAAGAGGCTAAGTATAGCTCATGTCAAAACTTTAAACAACCAAAGATTCAAAATTGACATTTTTAGCAGTGATGGCGTCATTATCTAGAACTTATTTATTTGAAATGTAAATTCTGAGGAACAATTTGAAGAAAAAATACTTTAGAAAAGAGAGCTCTCAGACAACTATTATAGGTAAAAGGAAATAAGATAAAAGATATTCATGTTGAATTGGACGAAGGATAAGGACAGTAAAGGAGAGGAGAAGACAGAAGAGGTCAAGAAAAAACAGGATAGGGTAGGAAAGGGTAGGACAAGACAAAGGACATTCTTTAAAAATATTTTTTATTGGGGGGGGGGTCAAGTATGGCCGAGTTCCTCCCCTGAATCAGGATCAAAGAAGCGTTTTCAAGGTTCGGGAATGCGCGCAATCGATTTCTCGCATAAAATTACCCCTAAAGGGTCACTTATTAAAAAAATTTTCTACTCGGCTATATTTGACACCCCCTTTAACTTATAATCATTTTCTTGCTAGTTTTTCTCTTCGATCCACCATTTATTCCTTCTTCTGTGCATATGAAAATTATAGCAGGATAGATTCCTGTTGACGTAATTAATTTAACGGGCCTACATACAACCACTACTTTTTTAAAATTTAATATTGAATAACTTATTTATCGGAGCCAAATGAATGGCACTGAAAACTATCTGACTCATATTTCATACGTATATCCGTTGAGTTCATACGAATATCCGTCGAGTATTATTACAATGAATGTAACAGAGGATCTTTGTCAAAAGGCTGAAGTTTTTGCCAATTCTACTAATTTAACAATTATTCATTTTGTCCATATTACATTGTCTAGTCTAGCTTTATTAGCACTAGCATCGAATTTACCACTATCGTTTTTATGGCATAAGTGTTGTCGGGTTCATCTCAATTTAAAGGTAGGCATAGGTTTTGATAGAAAAAGAGTAGATTCGGTCCATATCACTAGTCCTGTTCCTGTCCTGGTCGATGTCTTGTCCGTCTCCTGTTCCATGTCCTTTCTTGTCCCCGACTTTCCTTTCCTTAATTATGATATTCGTTTGTTGAGTGGGGGACTTTTGCACTTTCACACATGTTCCCCAAAATGCGCCCGATAGTTGCACTATATAATTGAGCAAAGACATTTGCACCCCGACATATGCGGCTAATAATTGCGCCCCAATATTTACACGCCCAATTTGTACGCTCTTTCGTTGAATAGTAAAAAAACGCATCAAATATTTCCCAATCATCGAAATTATTTTTCATTAGTATGAATTGTATGGTTTTCAAATATTCCTTCAGCTGTTGGTCGACCGGGTTATGGATCTTGTCGAATTCCAAGACCTGTTTCTTGGTTTTCATGTTGTTCATTTTGTTTGTATGCGGCCTAAGCTTCAAGGCAATACCCTTTGATGGGTCTAGCTCATACAGGCTTAGTTTATTTTGTGCAAAGCGCTCCTCTGATTTAAACACATCGATAAGTCTAAAAAATCTACTTTTTTGTTGGAACTAAGACTGTCGGGATCCTGAAAAATCCATACTTTCGGGATTTCGGGATTCCGATTTTTAAATTCCGATTACTACAGCCCGACCCCTACTGCTCTAGTTGGAACTCATAAAATTACAAATAACTGATCTAGAAAGGGGTTGGATGAATGCGCGCAAATGTCGGAGCGCAATTATTATCGCGCATATGTAGGGTACCAAATGTCAGGGTGCATATGTCAGAGCGCAAAAATCCCTCACTCCGTTTGTTCTGCTCTTTTCAATACGAATTAATTTAGGAAAATTTAGAGGAAATCTATAAAATCGAGAAAATTTATAGAGTTGAGAAAGTCTAGAAAATCTAAGAAAACTAGAAAAATCTCGACATAACCTGTTTGTTTTTACATTTTAGATCATTTTAATCAATCTGGCTATTCTCTATACTTTACATTCGATTTCATTCATTATTGCTCAAACATACAACCAGGTTTGATATTCAAGTAATCGTAGTTATAGCTTTTTTTAAGTACCTTTATCGATTCTATAACCATTCTAATCCATGCGAATTGCTAATTGTAAGATGGAAATGTTTAAGTTATAGAGGTTTCAATCATGTTGTTAAAATTGGCTTTACATTCTCACAATTGGGTATTGTTTTTGAAAGGGTCTATGCTGCGTTGCGCCCATCAAAATATGAGGCATGTAGTGGAAAGATTGGTGTTTGTGCAATAATAATTACGGTAAGCCATATAAAAAAGTAGATTTTCCAAAATGGATTTTTTATCCTTTCTATTAGAGGATCAGGGGCCTGCAATATAACACTTGCAGTTAGAATACACCTGATTTCTGTAACAATAAGCCATAGGTGACACAGTACCTGCAAACAGAGTCGCTTGGTGCTGCATTTAGTAGAAATTTAGTTATGAAAATACAGAGCTTTAGTCCCTCTAACACATGCAAAAACCGTATATAAAAATTATTTACCAGTGGCGAGATATTTGACTTTGAAGTTGATAGTCAAAAAATGAGGCAAAAACAAAATGACACACTCGAAAATCGAATCTACAACTTTCTGGCTGCTAGACGAACGCGCTAGCCACTACACCATGTCATTTTGTTTTTTCTCATTTTTTGACTATCAACTTCAAAGTCAAATATCTCGCCACTGATAAATAATTTTTATATACGGTTTTTTCTATGTGTTAGAGGGATTAAAGCTATGTATTTTCATACTCAAAAATCGTTACTAATTGATTCGCCGGTTGTAATCGATGTAAAATTTCACATTTTAGTGGCTAGCTATAATCTTTGGTATGAGTTATGTTTTTTATGATGTAGATTGGGATAAATTAGTCCCATATTGTATTCTAATAGATAGTAGAAATAGCCAACGCATCGTTCAAGAATATTTACTATTGTTGGGTGTAGATGTATTAGTGACGGTTATACATGTTTTTATTACAGTGTATAATCGAAGACAACTTCAGAGGTACCATCAGGGGTGGATTCTGAATATTCGATAAACCCACTTTTTTATAGAAGATTTGAAATGTTAGCCGTTGATAGCTTACACCGGGCTTATCATTTCCATCGAAATATGCAAACGATGAGTGTATTTTTACCCCTTTCTGCGATACATTCATTTTGTTCTACCGTGTTTTTGGCTGCATTTATACTTGTGAGGCAATTATTGCAGAACGATGTTAATAGACTTTATATTATAGTGGAATTTTGCAACACGGTAAGTATTGGGTAGTCCCAAAAATTCTGAGGCAAAATACGTAAATTTGGGGTTGATTTAAACTTTAGTTTCATAGAAAAATTTTATTATCAACAACAATAACAAACAACATGAAAAAAGGAACAACAGGAAATTTAATCGTATATATCCCACCAAGGGATGTTAAGATCATACTTAGATTGTTCTTCTGGCAAAACTCCGTCGTCGATGAGCGGGATCGTATTCCATAAAATAGGATGTAATCGACTCCATTTCAACATGCAACGGTTCTGGCTCCAATTCTGTATGCGATGATTCGGCTTTGTCGATTTCCATTTTGACTATAAAAACAACAGAGCATCAAAAGGATAGAAAAAAGCAAACCTGTTGACAATGGTCATCAATACCCAAGTAGTCCAGGATACTTAAAGGGGGTCCAACATAGGGCCAGGTAGAAAAATTAAACAAATTTTTTTTGAAAGTGACCCTTTAGGGGTAATTTTATGCGAAAAATCGATTGCGCGCATTCCCGAACCTTGAAAACGCTTTCTTGATCCTGATTAAGGGAAGGCATCGGTATATTGAAGTGAAAATCAAACATTTTCAGATTTTTATAAGAAAATCGTCGATTCTTAGGTTTTTCTAGGCGAGGAATCGATTGCACGTACTCCCGAACCGTAAAAACGCTTCCTTGACCCTGATTCAAGGAAAAACCAAACAAATAAAGCGCACGCGAACACATTTGTTTATTATAAAAATAACTCTAACAACGTTTATATAATTCTTTTTACGTAAATAGATTGATTTTCGCTTCATTACACTGATGCCTTCCCTGAATCAGGGTCAAGGAAGCGTTCGAGAATGCGCGCAATCGATTTTTCGCATAAAATTACCCCTAAAGAGTCACCTGTTAAAAAATTGTTTTTAATTCTCTAATTTTTCTTTCTACCCGGCTCTAAGTTGACCCCCTTTAAGCTGATGTCTATTTCTCCTCGGATCTCATCAATTCCTGTTGCTTCGCCATGCATTGTGTTAAAATTTTCAATTGTCGGGCTTTAAATTTTCAATAAATAGCGCTCGCTTTGAATTATTCTATTCCAAGTTCGGAAGCAATTTCGAGCGCTTTAGTCTAAACATGCATAAAATGTACATATCAATACAAAGTGTAAATCAAAGATGTCTAAAATTAAAAAATATGTTTATCAAATCTCCACTAACTGATATTTTTCGTCTTCGTACACCTCTTACCCAACCAGAATTTAAAAATTCTTCTTTCAGGTTCTCTGTTTTTACTGCTTATTAATGCCAACCGTGTTTTTTATAATACGAAAGAAGCTTAACTCTAAAAAGATAGCCATAGCTCCTTCCACTATACAATCCGAAATTTATTTTAAAGCATTAGAGCGACATTGGCAATATCGAGCACCTTCTGACGAACATAACAGTTTTAGAACGGTATCAAACATGGTTATGATTCTAAGATATATATCTAGGCAACGAGTTCAATCAACTAATATGTAAATGAAGAAAGCGTAAATTTATTTTTTTAAATATTTTTGTTTATTTAAAAAGTAAAAAATAAATAAAAAGTGCAAAAATGTAACGCCTCTACACGGAATTGAACCCACGAATGAAAATGATATCACAATCAAAATCTGACATCAGATTCGTAGAAAAAAATTTTCCCAACTATTTTAGGAAAAAAGAAATAAAGATAAAAGATATTCTTGTTGAATTGGACCAAGGATAAGGACAGTAAAGGAGCGGACAAGATAGAAGAGGTCAAGAGAGAACAGGATAGGGTAGAACAGGACAAAGAACATTCTTTTAAAATATTTTTTATTTCCATTTTTTGCTAACTCACATAGCTCTTATTTCTAAACATCTAGATCTGAAAGATCTGGATCTAGACCTATTATAATATGATCTTTAATCATTTCCTTGCTAGTTTTTCTCTTCGATCCCACCATTTATTCCTTCTTTCGTACATATGAAAATTATAGCAGCATAGATTCCTGTTGAGGTAATTAATCTAACAGACCTACATGCAACCACTACCTTTTTTAAATTTAATATTGAATAATTTATTTATCGGAGCCAAATGAATATGAATGGCATACAACTGAAAAAGCGCACTAGTTGTACACTCAACTCTCGATATAGTGGCCCTCTCTCTTCGAAAGTTTTTTAATATTTTTAGCAATAGTGGCCCACTCAATATAGTGACCCTTCCCTAGAATTCGATATAGTGACCCCTCCCTTTAGGGGGCTACTATATCGAGAGTTGACTGTACTAATATTCTTTTTTCATACGAATATCCGTTAGGCTGATTGGTATTACAATGAATGTAACAGAGGATCTCTGTCAAAAGGCTGAAGTTTTTGCCAATTCTACTAATTTAACGATTATTCATTATTTTCATATTACATTGTCTAGTCTAGCTTTATTAGCACTAGCATCGAATTTACCGCTATCGTTTTTATGGCATAAGTGTTGTCGGCTTCATCTCAATTTAAAGGTAGGCATATGTTTTGATAGAAAAAGAATAGATTCGGTCCATATCACTGGTCCTGTCCCTGCCCTGATCCATGTCCTGTCTTGTCTCCGTCCTTTCTTTTCCTTAATTGTGATGTTTGTTTGTTGGGTGGGAGACTTTTGCGGCCTCACATATGCGTACCTGACATTTACACTTTCTCGTTGTTTCCCGACATTTGCGCATACAATTGCGCCACGCAATTTACGCTTTATAATTGCGCAACGACATTTGTGCCCCAACATATGCGCGCTAATAATTGTGCCCTAATATTTGCGCGCCCGACTTGTGCGCCCTTTTGTTGAATAGTAAAAACTCAATTTTTCTAGCGTATGCCAGTAAAAAAATTAATATACTTATTTTTAATCATCGGCATCATCAAATATTTTCCAATCCTCACAATTATTTTTCATATGAATTGTATGATTTTTAAATGTTCCTTCTGGTAGTCGGTCGGGTTATGGATCTTGTCGAATTCCAAGACCTGTTTCTTGATTTTTAGGTCGTTCATTTTGTTTATATGCGGCTTAGGCTTCAAGGCAATACCCTTTGATGGGTCTAGCTCATACAGGCTTAGTTTATCTTGTGCAAAGCGCTCTTCTGATTTAAGCACATCGATAAGTCTAAAAAATCTACTTTTTTGTTGGGACTAGGACTGTCGGGATCCTGAAAAATCCATACTTTCGGGATTACGATTTTTGAATTCCGATGACTACAGCCCGACCCCTATTGCTCTAGTTGAAACTCATAAAATTACAAATAGCTGACCCAGAAAGTGGGTGGATAAATGCGCACAAATGTTGGAGCGCAATTATTAGCGCGCATATGTAGGGTACCAAATGTCGGGGTGCATATGTCAGAGCGCAAAAATCGGGTGCGCAAAAGTCAGGTGCGCAAGTGCCGTTGCATATATGTTAGGGCGTAAAAGTCCCCCACTCCGTTTGTTCTGCTCTTTTCGAACGAATTAATTTAGGAAAATTTAGAGGAAATCTATAAAATCGAGAAAAGTTGAGAAAGTCTAGAAAATCTAAGAAAGGCTAGAAAAATCTTGACATAACCTGTTTGTTTTTACATTTTAGCTAATTTTAATCAATCTGGCTATTCTCTATACTTTACATTCGATTTCATTTATTATTGCTCAAACATACAACCAGGTTTGATATTTAAGTAATCATGGTTATAGCTTTTTTTTAAGTACCTTTATCGATTCTATAACCATTCTGATCCATGCGAATTGCTAATTGTAAGATGGAAATGTTTAAGTTATAGAGGTTTCAATCATGTTGTTAAAATTGGCTTTACATTCTCACAATTGGGTATTGTTTTTGAAAGGGTCTATGCTGCGTTGCGCCCATCAAAATATGAGGCATGTAGTGGAAAGATTGGTGTTTCTGCAATAATAACTACGGTAAGCCATATAAAAAGTAAATTTTCTAAAATGGATTTTTTTATCCTTTCTATTAGAGGGCTTTTTTTGGTTTTTGTACCTCATCTCGATCAGTTTTTCAAGTTTTTTCTCGGACCCTTAAAGTCTTTTCATTTAATTTAAAAAGTATTCTTTAGATAAATACTTGGGACACAATCAAGTAGAGTTTGGAGGGTATAGACCGAGTTTTAAATTTTCTACGCCTCTTTGAATTTGGAGGTACCCCTGCTTTTTCGTACCCCTGAAGATATATTTCCTCAAAAAACTCGGTCAAAATCGGCCCGGAACGACTCGAAATGCTCGGAATCTTGTTGCTCCTACGAAAAAACCCCAAATTTGTCAAAATCGGCAAAATTGAAAAAAAATTTCAATTTTACGCATGTTTTTTTTCAAAAAAATCCTGCTGTAGATGGGTAAGGAATTTTTTATCTCGAAATCATCACTAATCGATTCACCAGTTGTAATCGATGTAAAATTTCACATTTTAGTGGCTAGCTATAGTCTTTGGTATAAGCTATGTTTTTTATGACGAAGATTGGGACGAATTAGTCCCATATTGTATTCTAACAAATAGTAGAAATAGCCAACGCATCGTTCAAGAATATTTACTATTATTTGGTGTAGATTTATTAGTGACGGTTATTCATGTTTTTATTACAGTTTATAATCGAAGACAACTTCAGAGGTACCATCAGGGGTCTATTGTTGTACTTGATTAGTGACAAGTACGTTAAAAAGTGACAAGTAACTCACTTTTTAACGTATTTCTTTTTTTCATACGAAAAATAATTGTGCGAAAAGTATCGTACGAAAAGTTCTGTACGAAACGTGGTGTACGAAAGGTGAGAGTACGAAAAGTAACGCACGAAAAGTACCGTACGAAAAGTATTTGCACAAAAAATAACTGTACGAAAAGTCCATGCGAATCACAATTGTACGAAAAGTTATACTGCTGGATGGATCAGCAACCAAAAATGCGAATTGGGTCTATTACCCATTTCACATTTTGCGAATTGAGTCTAATATAAAAATTCGAACTTTCGCGAGTTTGGTATATAAAAATACGAATTTTTTGACAATTTTCGTGATTTGAATATTATTTTTAGCGAATTATGCATTTTTTGATTACTCATTTCGTATTTTTTACATAAAAACCTCAAATTTTTCGTACTTCGCTCGAAAAAAATGCGAATTGGGTTTTAATTTTTTCCCGAATGCAGCGAAATGAGAGGGGGATCATTTCCTCCCCTTGCTCACGCATGTTCGATAAACCCACTTTTTATAGAAGATTTGAAATGTTAGCCGTTGATAGCTTACACCGAGCTTATCATTTTCATCGAAATCTGCAAACGATGAGTGTATTTCTACCCCTTTCTGCGATACATTCATTTTGTTTTATCGTGTTTTTGGCTGCATTTACACTTGTTAGGCAAGAATTGCAGAATGATATTAATAGACTTTATATTATGGTGGAATTTTTTAACACGGTAAGTATTGGATAGATTGGATAGTTCAAAAAATTCTGAGACAAAATTATAGTAAAATGCCAATGATTGGGTGCGTTTATTATTAGTTAGTTGATCTATGATCAAGTTTTATGAAATTGAGTTTATTTATGACTTTGTAGTTTGTGTTCATGAATAAGTTATTATCTAGCTTGGTGATCGAGCACACAAGTCTAGCGAAGCACCGGAGGCGTGATGAAACATTTTAGACGTGATGAAATCGAGCGGGGCCTTTGATGTTGAGCTATGCAAAAAATGTTGTGGGAACGAAATGAGATTAAAAGCTAAGATAGCGCAGATGAAATTGAGAAATGATGAGAAATCGAGGATTTCGAAAGTATATGATTCACGTGTGAGGCAGTATAAAAGGGCCTAGGAGACCACGAATCGGTCATTTCAAAAAGCGACGAGCCAATGTATGATGTGCGGTTATTGTTATTGTGTGTGCCTGTTTGTTCGTGATAGTACTTATGCCATGTTTAGGGCGCCCTTAAAATACAGACTTGGATTCGGCCTAACCAGCCAAAAGCTAGCTAATTCGATCTAATCGTGCGATATTCTGATTATTCCGTTTGGAGTGATTGGAATAAGAACCCGGGAGGCAAAAGGACTCATCTCCCTCAGAGGTGAAAAGATCCACCGCGCATAGTGTTTTAACGTGTGTTCCAACTATATTTCTATAAAATACGTGAATTTGGGGTCGCTTTAAACTTTCGTTTCGTAGAAAATTTTTATTATCAACAACAATAACAAAAACATGAAAAAAAGAACAACAAGAAATTTTAATCGTATATATCCCACCAAGGGTCGTTAAGATCATACTCAGATTGTTCTTCTGGCAAAACTCTGTCATCGAAGAACGGATCGTATTCCATAAAATAGGATGTAATCGACTCCATTTCGGCATGCAACGATTCTGGCTCCAATTCTGTATGCCACGATTCGGCTCCGCCGATTTCCATTTCGGCTATAAAAACAACAGAGTATAAAAAGGATAGAAAAAAAGCAAATCTGTTGACAATTGGTCATCAATACCCAAATAGTCCCGAATATTTAATTCCGAGTTCACAAGCAATTTTGAGTGCTTTAGTCTAAAAATGCATAAAGTACATATCAATACAAAGTGTAAATCAAAGATGTCTAAAACTAAAACATATTTTTATCAAATCTCCACCAACTGGTGTTTTTCGTCTCCGTACACCTCTTACCCAATCAGAATTTAAAAATTCTTCTTTCAGGTTCTCTGTTTTTACTGCTTATTAATGCCAACCGTATTTCTTATAATACGAAAGAAGCTTAACTCTAAAAAGATAGCCATAGCTCCTTCCACTATACAATCCGAAATTTATTTTAAAGCATTAGAGCGACATTGGCAATATCGAGCACCTTCTGACGAACATAATAGTTTTAGAAGGGTATCAAACATGGTTATGATTCTAAGAAGTATATCTAGGCAACGAATTCAATCAACTAATATGTATGAAACATGAAGAAAGTGTAAATTTATTTTTTTAAATATTTTTGTTTATTTAAAAAGTAAAAAATAAATAAAAAGTGCAAAAATACGAAATTTTCACAACGAATTCAGTCTGGGCTGCTTCCCAAATACGAATTCGTCTTTCCAAACACGAATCGAAAAATGACTTTTTAGGGGTAATTTTATGTGGGGAACACGAGAGTGGTTGTGACACTCTAAAAATGCCATATTCGTGTTCCTTGTACCCGAAAACCTTCAGCATCCCTGTGTGGTCGTGAAGGATAAGTCAAAATCAAAATCTGACATCAGATTCGTGTTCCTCGTATAAAATTACTCCTAAAAAGTCACTTTTTGAAAGAAAAAATTTTTTTGACCGAGATTGACATCAGATCTGCATCTCTCTTTAAAAAAATTTAACTAGTATTTTTCGGGATAGAATTTCCTATTCTTCCATTAGCAGGTACTTGAGAGGTTACAATGACTTTGGTTTTAAATCCAACTCGATTCTTTTTGGAAAACATATATGAAAAAGTTGTTAAAACTACTCTAAAATCCAATTTGTTGCGATTGTTTTAAAATAAAAGTTCTAACCCATCAAAAGCATGCATAAGCTCCCAAGCAAATGTCGTCGTAAAGAAACTTCCCCATTTAGAATCACTAAGAAGTCTATAAACGAGATGGAAGAAAAACAACATAACGACAAACGAGGCCATGTTTAGAAAGGCCTAAAAACACTTTTTTTAAATGAGATACATTATTTCGTTCATACTTGGATGAAAAAGGTAACTTCTCGTTTTATATTATGCCTTTCAGTAGCTCTATTATTGCCTGTATTAACATTGTGAGCTATAATTTGAAATTGAAATTTTGAGGCAAACGATCATACGCAAGAAATGATCTGGATTCAGAATCAAAATTCGAATTCAGAATACAGATTCAGAATCCAGAATCTGAATTCAGATTCAGAATCCGAATTCAGAATTCGATTCAGATCTAAATTCAGAATTCGAATAGTCTTTTTGAGAAATTATTGAATGAAAAAATTTAATTGTGGTTTAGAGAAACCTTTTCTAGCTAAATTGAGTTCCCTCAATATAGTGACACCCCCTCCCTGAGGGTGTCACTATATCGAGGGAGCAATGTATTCATTTTTTGATAACCCATTTCGCATTTTTCACATAAAAATCTCAAATTTTTCGCGCTTCGCTCGAAAAATGTGAATTGGGTACTTAATTTTTTTTCTCAGATGCGGCGAAATAGGGGAGATCATTTTCCCACTTGCCCACGTATAAAAAGATCATAAGAATTCACCTTTTAGAAGGTGCCTTAAGTTAGCTAGAGTAACACAATCGAGTAAAAACACTAATCCCATTATAGAGCAACTATATATGAAGTCAATATATTTTGCCATAGCTTGTGAAAAATCATCATCGCCATAATAAAACAAAAGAGAATCGTTATGAAAATAAAAAGATTGAACTAAAAATCAGGATTCTATTTTTGAACAATCATTTTTACCTCCAAAAAATAGAGCTACAACATGTATAAACCCAGCTAACCAGACTAAACAAATAGAAATAAATGGGACAATGCTTGAAGTATTTTTCCTATATTGTAACGGCATACAAACAGCTATATACCGATTTATAGCGGTACCAACATGAGTGTATAAGGTAACGAAATAAAAGAAAAGTAGCGTTTGACCTATTCGATGAGTCCAATATTCAGAGATTTCACCATAAAACCTATAAAGCTCATTTTTTGTCATCATGTTGGCCCCCTTATATAAATTAGAGAATGACGGGAGCAAGTTTACCTGGCTCCCTCCTTAACGTTGAATAAATTCAGCAAAAAAATTTTTATTTTCTTCTGGAAATTACCCATTTAGGGGTAATTTTGTGCGGAAAATCGATTGCACGCACTCCCGTAACCTGAAAATTGCAGAAAAATGGTGAAAATTCGCCAAAAACGACCACACAGGGATGCATGGGGATGCAATTCGATTTTCTCGAGAAATGAGCAAATATCTTCTCATGCATCCCTGCATGGTCGTTTTCGGCAAATTTTCACCATTTTTCTGCAGTTTTCAGATTGCGAGAGTGCGCGCAATCGATTTCTCGCATAAAATTACTCCTAAATGGGTAATTTTCGGAAGAAAATAAAAATTTTTTGTTGCTGAGTTTAGTCAACGTTAAGTGGCGGCAACAGTGGAATTTGCTTCGAATGACGTAACAAGGTTTTGGGGTGCGAGAAGAGAACGGCTAAGCCAAATTTTACGAAAATGGAAAATTCGTCCCAAATCCGCTCATATGACTTTTAAAAAGGGAGATATCGAAAAAATGATCAATTTAAAAAGTTTTTGAATCAACCCTACATCAAAGTAACTGGGACACAATAGAATATAAAAAGTAACATTAACACTATAGCACATATGGAATTTGTGACACATAAATAGCCAAAGATATTATGTAATTCTTTTATTTTTCGGATTAAATTCAATGCCGTTAAATGAAATATGAGACCTATAGTTCCAATCTAAAAGCTAATTCACTTCTGTAAAAAACTTATCCAAACCTACCGCGACAATAATAACACTTGCTATTATCCGATCCTGAGTTATAAATATGTTATCCGATACTAGATTTCCCTCGTTAGTTAAATTTAAAATAGCGCTAGAAGCCATTCTAAAGAAAAAATGGGAGCTACTTCGCCTCTTTTACCCCATTGAACGTGGTTTTAAATCAAAAAATTTTATTTTCGGAATTTTCTCAAAAATGACCCTATTAGGGGTAATTTTATTCGGGAAATACATTGGCGATGTTATTTTTGCATAAAAACGCGCTCCATTTTTTGGAAAATCGAATTTTTGAACATACAACAAACAAAGAAAGTACATATTTCGAAAAAGCTAGTATACAAAAATTCGATTTTCTAAAAAATGGAAGCGTTTTTACGCAAAAATAAAAGCGCCAACGTGTTTCTCGCATAAAATTACCCCTAATAAAGTCATATTTAAGAAAATTTCGAAAAATAAAATTTTTCGATTTTAGATCAAATTCAATGGGGTATAAGAGCTGAAGTAGCTCTAAAAAATGACTCGAAATTTTCTCGTAATAGATTCAAAAATTATGTCATATAATATCGTGAGAATTTTCACATGTATAATTTTTCAAAATAAATCTTTGAGACTAATTTTTTAGGATGTATTTTAAAGCGTGCGATACTTTAAAAAGAAATAACCCCCAAGAAATTTTTTTTAAAAACTAGTGGAAAATAAGCCTTAGAAAACACTAATGTATTTTCCCACATTAGACGTGATTATGAGAGTTCCGGTCAACATGACTATATTTTAGCAGTAATTACTGATTTAAAAAGATTATTCGGGTTCAAAAAATTAGAATAAATTTTCATTAAGCCTTATTGAAAGAATTTATTTTGAGTTTATTCATCATAAAGGAAATAAAGATTAGTTATTACGATTTTTTCATTTCATTAAAAAAATATTAAAGGTCCATGAAAATCATCTTTTTGAAAACCTGATACATTAAGCGTTATTCAGCCAACTCTCCATATAGTGACACCCTTAAGGGTGACGAGGCCATAACTCGGCAAAAAACGATTTTTCAATAATTTTTTATACAAAATATTCCACATATATCCAAAAAGTGCTCGCTCGAAGAAATCCGATTCAACCTCGATTTTGACGAATTCACTATATCGAATTGGAAGGGGTGTCACTATATGAAGAGTTGACTGTAATCTTGCAAGAAAAAGGCTACTTCTGTTTTTTTCACTAGCAATTCTAAGCGACTCATCAGAAGATCTTGATTGTGGATTATTTTTCTTGATTGTAGCAATTATTTTTCTATTCGCAGAAGCTTTCAAATAGTTGAACATTTAATTGGTGCTCTTTTTGATGGTGAGTCAAGAAAAATATAGACCAAAAAAACTCAATATTCTAAACACTCATGAATTTTAAAATATTTTTTGCAATGGGATCATACTAAAAACGTTTCCCTAATTTTCTAGAGCAATTTGAAATTGGGATATTTTTGAACTTAAATGATCTGGTTATTAAAACGAAAGTCCCTGAGTTTTTATCCAAATGAAATTTTGAGTTACTCTGTTAAAAACGAAAAAATCTAAAAATCTTGCTTTATTGGACTTTAGTAGAGATGCCGGTTGACGCTTAATTAGCATAAAAGATCATCTCATTCAAAGATCATTCTCTCGACCAGAGATGAAGGTATTGAGAAGGTAAACATCCACCAACATCATGAAAGACCCGAGAAGCTGATAACTCAAGAAGAAACAAGATGGTGGACCATCCTGGCAATAAAGAATATACAGAAGAAGCTGTATGCCCTGCCGAGCGAACTGTATATGCACTGACATAGTAATTTTTTTAAGGGGGGTAAGAACCATGACTGCATCTCTGTCTAAAAATTTTTTCTGGGGATCAATTGACACATTTTTTGACCTCCGGAAAAAAATTTCAGAATTTTTTGATGCGCGCAATCGATTCCTTGCATAAACTTACCCCTAGAAAGTCACTTTCTAGGGGTTTTTTGACAGACAAATTTTCTGACAGAAATGCAGTCACGATCCTTACCCCCTTTAACAGCTACGTATTAATAAACCTTCTTGCTCCTCACAGAAATATTATGTTTGTAGTCTGCATTTGCCGCTATTTTCTCTATATGTACATGTGTGTTTCAGGATTTATAAATTAAAAATAGCTATAATTAACGTTTTTAATTTAATCATTATTTAACTTACGAACTAACTTCGACGAAACAGCTTTTCTTCTGTTTGATGTATCGAGAAAATGACGTTACCAGCCTAGTAATTTACAATCATATGAAAAATGATGTATTCGGAAAGATCATGAAAAATGGAGCATTTTCTGTTTTTACAGCATGTTCTAAATCGCTGTAGTTTTCGAGATAGTTGCGTTTGAAATTTTGAATTTGTTACAAGCTCTTCGTTGTAATACACAAACTTTGTTGAATTTTTAATCGATTTTTGCATCAATCTTTTAAATTTTCATAAAATGAACATTGTAGCAATTTTTTATAGCTAAGTGAGACGAACAAAATGACACCAAAATCATCCAATTTAAACATTGTTTTGGGTTATTGAAACGAAAACCCTGATTCAGACGAATAAACTGATGCATCTTTCTTTTAAATTTCCGAATATATCATTTTTTCCTATGATTGTAAATTACTGGACTGGTCCTTTAAGTTCACCCCAGGCCTTATTCGTAAAACTACGAGACGTCTATGATTTAATATATGGTCTTAAGATATCAAAGATTGCAAACAACTCTTAACAGCTGCATACTAATAAAATTTCTCGTCCTTCACAGAAATATTATGTTTGTAGTCAGTATTTACCGCTATTTCTCTATACACACATGTGTTTTCAGAACTTATAACTTGAGAATAGCTATAATTAACGTTTTAAATTTAACCATATTATTTAACCTACAAACTAACTTCTACAAAACAACTTTTCTAAGAAAACTTATGTTTGATATATTGCAAAAGTTCAATAAAATCTTTAAAGGAAACCTTCACTCGGGAAAAATATATACCAAAAAAATGCAATATTCAAAAATCCATGAATTTTTAAGAGGCGATATCTCGAAAGTTCGAACATCCCGCGGAACTAGACAAACTGAGCATAGAATATGAAAATTGGGCCCAAAAGAAACACAATTGTGCATTAGAAGTGATGTGCAACCTTAAAAAATGCCCATTTTGGCTTCTAGGAAATTTGCATCTTTCGCAGGTTTTTTACACTTTAGTATTTTGGGCAAAGCTATGCATTACTACGAGGTCAGAATTAGGAGCGGTTACTCCAAGGGTTCCATGGTTCGGTGGTACTGGGCTTGGCTTGTCTCAGGCGCCCCTCAAGACTTGTTCAAACCCCGCTTGAGGCTAAAAGATTTTGCATAGTAGTAACGTCTCTTCGATGTCTCTCTAGAATGCTCGGCATTACATATAACTCTTGATGCTTAAATCCAATTTCGATATCTTGACAGCGTTTGAAGTTGGGAATGCGGGGTACAATTTTCTTATAGAGTATGTGGAGTAATGGTCCTGTTCCTAATTTGAACCGTACTGATCCGTGACGGATCCGTACGGTTGATGGTGATCAGTACGGTTCAAATTAAGAACAGGGCCAATGTAATAGAAAGAGTGGTCGAAAAATTAGGTTTTCTCAAAAACCCAAGAGCTCGCTTCAATGAATCAACTGTCTTATGTGACTTCGAACATGCTGCCGTTTCCAGAATACTCAAATTCGAGTATAATCCAACGCGTTTAATTCAGGTTTACGAGATGGATACTCCAGAATTGATTTCTTTTTTATACAGTTTTTGTTGCTAGCACAAGTCTTTTTGTTTATTTTTTTGAAACTATTATTTTTTGTTGAAGAAAATTAGCAAAAATTTTGAATATATTCATGGAATGCGATCTAATAAGGATTTGTGGAAATAATTTTTTACAGGCGCTTCGTCGTAGCTTACATAAAGGTTATTATTCGAAAGTAAAATATTAAAGATCAGAGAATTAAAAATTCGGGTTAGTCTGGCACGAATTTAAATGATAACGTTCCTAATTGCTTTGATTAATCTTCGATACCCACGCACGAACAGGTCATGATCAAAAAACTCAAAAATTTAAGATGATAAGATTTGTATATAAAAAAACTAGGAAATTCTAGAAATTATGAAAAAATTACAGCTGATCAAAGAATAGGATGATCCATAAAATTTTCGTATTAATTTCCCTATTTTCACTAATAAATTCTATCGATGGAGGTAAGATTTTAATTTTTTTAAATATCTTCTAATAGTCTGTAGTTGGGGATATTGTGTATTGCGGCTTTAGACGTCTTTGGAAAAAGCTCTTGAGATTGATAGATAAGATAATAGCTTGTTTCAGGCGGTTGCATCTGAGATTACTAAGAATGAGGGCCCTAAAAGGTTTAACAGTGAAATAAGACACGGCACGATATGGTGTCAGAAGAGATATCCAGAGCCAAATCCAGCGACCAACCTTCCTCGATCGGCCCTAGGACTTTGTGAAAAGTCCTAGAGCCCCTCGATCAAAGTGCGAAGTTCAAATGATGCGCCGACGGCTTGCTCTAGACTGTGGCTCAATTTGTTTCGTCTTGCGTTGGCTTTCTTATCATACAAGAGAATCTCAGTGAGCATCTTGATTCTTCCGTCTAAGGGATAATTTGCGCTTTGTTCAGTTATAGATTTCTCTACTTGCTCGTCTTGGCATTGATAATGTGCTATTGCTTTCTTGATTCTATCCTTGTCTCTTTTCGGATGCTTATTCACTGTCAGCGGGAGAATCCTAGGCCAGCTCGAGTAGTGTGACTTCGCAAGGTTGGCGCGAAACATTAAAGCGAACTTTCATGCGACAAGAGAATAACAATAAATGTACAGCTAAATAATTAAGTACCAATATAACAGCCTCAATATTATACTGTTAAAATTTAAAGCTTGTGCCACCGGATGGTACCAATTAACTTCCAACAATAAGAAATGTATCAAATGGTTAGAACCACAAACTTGGAATCAAGGCCAAACCAATTGTAAAGCTGCAAACTCTCAAGCAACCCTTTTAGTGATTAGCAATGCTTTTGAAAACAAAGAAATCTATCGTAAAATTAAAAATTTTTTATTTAAACAAATCATTTAGAATGGCTACAAGACACCAACAACCCTTATGACAACTATATAGGGCTCAATTGCATCGCGCATCCATATAATTGGGTATGGAATAATGGCGATCAAGTGACTTATACCAACTGGTATATTCCACCATCAAATCAAACGGGCTCTTATTGCGGCTATATGTTGAATTATATGGGCGGCTGGGTGGATGGACCATGTGATATGGGAAATCAAAATGGAATCTTATGCCAATATTTGTTGTCTTAGAAAATTATACCAATATTTGTTGTCTTTTCGCAAATTGTCATATTTTTTTAAATTATTTATTGAAATAAATATGATTTTAGTTTTAAAAATGTTTAGGGGGAGGAATACTTCTAGGCCCATTCTCATGCTAGACTCGGTAAGAAAAAAATTTTTTCTGAAAGAATATGAAAAATTCTGAAAGTTATTGAAAAACGGTGACCCCAAAAAATTATCAAAAAATATTTTCAGGAACTCTGGCTACGGCAGTCCTTCAGGATACTACGGCTGTTCAGGTAGCTACTGCGGTCTTTCTTGCGGGGGTTTCTAAGGCGATTAGGAAAAGTAGTTACGGTAGTTACGACAAAAGTAGTTACAAGAAAAGTAGTTACGGAGAAAAGTAGTTAC
>JAQGBS010000592.1:0-20312 GCA_034698545.1 Acrobeloides obliquus
TAATAATGTTCATGTATGCATTTATATGATTTATTTAATCCTACGAACTTGTATCAATAAAGTATTTTTTTAAAGAAACTAGTTGGTTTTTTGTAATTGGTATTTGTACGACCACGTAGGGATACAAATTTATCTCACCAAACACGACCACGCTCGGATGCGAATTTTTTCCACCAAACACGATCACACAGGGTTGCCAATGAAAATCTATAAAATGAAACCAAAAAATTACCGTTGAAGTCATTTAACATACAAGAAAATGAATAACTCCATTGAAGCGCTTCAACAAATTCGCATCCCTGTCGTGTTTGGCGTTTTCGTGTTTTGTCAATGCGCGCAATAGATTTATCGCAAAAATACCTCTAACAAGTGATTAGAAAAAAATTTTCTGAAATAGTACTCTGTCGTTTGCAGTCGCTAATCCTTAGTAGTACTTAATTTTTTATTGGGGGGGGGGGGCAAACGTTCAGATTATTTGCGCGCATTACCGAACTTTGAAAACGCTTCCCTAACCCTGTGTTAGCCTATAATCGCTTCAATACACACATCTCTTCCCTGAATTAGAGTCAGGAAAGCGTTTTAAAGATTCGATAATGCGTGCAATCGCTTCCTTGCATGGAAAAACCCCTATAGAGTTATTTTTGTGAGAATTAAAAAACTTGAAAAATCGCAAAATTGCCCTTTTTTATTGTGGCATCCTGTAGTAGGATTGGGATCAAAGGCATAGTGCAAGATTTGGCCATGGACTAGAGCTCGTCATTCCAACGACAAGATTAGAAGCCGTCAAAAGCAGCTAATTAAAAACAGCTCCAAGAAAATTTGGGTGAGAGACTTTTGCGCACCGACATTTGCGCACCAGACTTTTGCGCATCGATATTTGCGCAACGACATTTGCGCATCGGACATTTGCGCATCGACATTTGCGCCCCGAATTTTATAAAATTTCTGCCTAAAAACAAGTTCAAATTGTTGTAAGAAAACCGGTTAAAAGTTAGCTCATGCTTCATTGTGCAAATGCGCAAATGTCGGTGCGCAAAAGTCTCACCCGAAAATTTGGAATGTTCTTCCGGCCGACGTTGTGACGATTGGAACCCCGAGACAATTCAAGGATGCCGTATGTAGTGTAGTACAGAAGTTTACCAGCTACTCACAAAAAAATGTGATACGAAAATGCAAAACTCATATTGAATAATTAGAATAGCTATGTATTTGATTGTTAAGCATCGTAAAGTATCGTATTTGATAAGGAGTTAGACAACATTGCTTTCGAAGTATCCATGATTAGGCCAAGTATGTTGCAAAGAAAACAAATTTTGGAACTAATGTCGATTAGGTAAACTAGTATCGACCACCGAATGTGAAATTTTTCGAAAAAATTTCATCTGGAATTGACCCCTCTAGGGGTAATTTTATGCGGGGGAGGAATCTGAATTTCACATGTCCGAGACCTGAAAATCTTTTCCGAATCAAGAAAAGGCTATTTATATGATATATTTTTGACAAGAATCACACATATAAATAGCCTTTCACATGCCATATGTCATTTAAATAGCGATACTTTCAAAATTGTCTTGATTCGGAAAAAGATTTTCAGGTCTCGGAAATGTGAAATTCGGATCCCCCGCATAAAATTCCCGATGAAATAAATTTTTTCGAAAAATTCCCATAATTTATTAGAAATGTTTTATGTAAAAAAATAAGCAAAGTTTATTTGAAACCTAACAAAAAACAACAACAAAAGCATAATTAAACTATTTATTTTCGAAATGATCTCCTTGGGCATCAATGCATTTCTGTAAACGCTTGGGGAAGTCGTCCACCGCTCGGTCAATGACATCTTGTGGAATTTTGTTCCATCTGCCACCAAACTCTTCTTCAGCGCTTCGATCGAATGGTGGGGCTTTGAGCACGCTTCCGCCTCCGAAATGCTCCAAATGCTGAAGTCCATAACGTTCAAATCGGATGAATTCGGTGGCCAATCTCCATTGTCTCTCTTCGAGCTGATGTCGACCTCGATGAACTCCGGCACGTTGTCTCGAATCAAATTCTGAGTTTCTTTGGCCTTATGCGATACCCCAACTGCTTTGGCCATTTTTCTTATAACATTTTTTCGGCTATTCTGATTTTGCTGGATTCTACCCTTGATTTTTCTCTTGTTAGTCGGCGTGCGAACAGCTCTTGGCCTTCCGCTTCTGTGTCGGTCTTCATAACTTCCAGTTTCTTGGTATCTGTGGATTATTCTTCCAAATATCTTCCGATCAAGATTCATAGCCGTGGCAATTTGATTCGCATTTTTTCCTTCTTCAAATAACCGAATAATACCTCCTCTAAGCTCTTTCATTCTAAAAAAATTCAAATAAAATTGCAAATCAATGAAAATCGTTAGTAAAAACAAAGAAATGTTTATGGGACCGAACTTTTTGAACACCCTGTAGTTCCAAAATTTGTTTTCTTTGAAACACACTTGGCCAAATTATGGATACTTCGAAAGCAATATTGTCTAACTCCTTATCAAATGCGATACTATCAAAATTTTGAAGCTGAAGTTCCCAAATTTTGAAGCCAACCATTTTATGTTATATATACCGGTTTTACTGAAGCAATTTTTGGCTACAATTCATCACGTCTTTAAAGTCTATGATGAATAGCCACCCTCTCATTATTCATAAGCCACTTTTAAAATAAAAACTTTACTCATGATTTTATTAACAGTTTAAAATAGTGTAAAAACCGTAATTGTAATAAAGATTATATATAAAGCAAAGGAACCGTATAAAAAACACATGTTTTATATGGATGATCGATGAATTTTTTTAATACATAAAATATGAGCTTTAATTGTAAATAAAAATGGAGTAAAAAAGCCCATTTCAACCCAAAATTCAAAAAACTTTCTTAAAAGTTCGTCAGGGGTGATCCCATCAGATCTGGTAAGTCAACGTTGGGCCACAGGTTCGATCCCCGGTGAGTAAAATGTTAAAAATTACAAATTTTTTATCAGAATGAAAAAGGCAAAAATTCTACGAGGTCGAATTTAAGGGGTCTGATAAATTTTTTAAACATTTTAACTATTGAGGATCGAACCAGCGGGCCCAATGCTGCTTAACTTGCCAGATTGGACAAAATCACTCCTTACCAACTTTTAAGAAAGGTTTTGAATTTGGGGTTGAAATGGGCTTTAGGGCTTTGTTTTTATGTCCTGAGAATTCTGCAGTGATTGAATAAAAAATTTGAACATTCATACATGAGATAATTGAGGTACAAACATCAAATAACAAACTATGTGTACATGAAGGAAATGTAATAAGTATAAAAAAGGACTGACCTGTTATCAAGGGAAATAAGATATAAAAAACACACATTCAAAGGCTGTGTATTAGAGAAAGATTAATGATGGAAAAGGAAAACACAAATAAAAATTACTTGTTCCTCGAATTGCCATAGTAAAAAAAGTGAAAATTTTATCACTAAAGGACAAAATGAACGTTTTTTTTCATGATTCGATGAACAATTTAGCTTATGCCACTTCTTCAGTTGAGTGTTCACCTCTAATTTTTACTTGATTTTTTGTTGTAAATTTTGATCTCTACGCTTTAATCTTCGCGAAAAAACAAGTCCGATAAAGGTGTTTTTCGAGCTCCCCATTTCCTTCAGAAACGCTATAAAAAACGCTATTTTTCGATGTTCTGAGGGCTCTATATCTTCGAGGAAGCCTCAATTGCACTTTTTTCGATTTTTCCCCGCCATTTTAGGCCATAAGGAACAGTTTTAGCTAGTTTTGGAAAAAATTCGCATCTTTCCAGTTTGACAGTTCCCTTGTAAGAGAGAACTATTTTTGAATTATATTTTTCAGAGTGTTGTTGGAGAAAATTGTTTAGTGGAAATAATGTATTATTTATAATAATAATGTATTACCTATTATTACTTATGCTCTCAAATTGTTAGTCTTGAAAATTATGAAGTAAAATGTGTTATTAGTGTTGGTTGTGTTTTGCTTTCTGAATAAATAAGAAAAACGCTTCTAATCAAAACTTAATCAAAATACTAAAATTAGAGGTGAGCTAAAATTAGAGGTTTCAGCTTTCAACTGAAGTAGTAATTTATAACTGTCCGCTTAGAGAAAGACAAGAAAAGTGAAGAAAACAAAATAAAGTGAGCAGTCTGGACGAATTCGAGTATCATGAAAGAGGGACGGTGCATGGCGGTGATGATAAAATTTGTGAAGAGTGAAAAAGACCCGTAATAGAAAAAAGTTTTGTGTACTCAAAACTGACGTTTTCTTCTGCCAAAAAGTACGGCGATCGTTTGGACTGTTTTCTTCAACGAGGGTTGTTTTGGAACCTGAAAAAAAATGTTATAGCCTTTTATGTTATAGGGTGCGTTCCTAAGTTGAACCGTACGACCCCCTGTGGCCCCGTAGGCTACCCGTACGGGTGACCTAGGGGGCCACGGGGAGCTGTATGTTGACAGTGATCAGTACGGATCCGTACGGTTTAACTTAAGAACGCACCCATAGCCCGTTTCTGCTATAGTTCTTTTTTTCGTTTCTGCGTCAGAGCAAAAGTCAAAGTCAATAAAAAATCTTACATTTTGAAGTTTTTCTTCAGTTGCCCGACATGTTGAATTTCCAACGAGATCATGTGAGGCAACAGGGTTTCTTGTAGCTGTTTCCTTTTTCATCGAGTCATCTATTTCTACAATGTTAGACTCTTGCGTTTCTTTGACACGATCTTCTATCCATTCCCGAGTTCTTTCATCAAAATAGTCAACTCCAAAATCTGAAAAAATTATGTTTTTTTAAAACTTTTTGACGTCTTGCTTACATAATGGCACAGAGACGATTGGTTTCCAAATGTAACAAGTTTTTGGTTCAACTTCACTCTTTTCTTCGACATTTTTACGCACTAAAATTTAGGATTTTGAGAAAAAAATGGAAAATTTTTGGCTCGAACGAAAGGTTTGAAAAGGATGAAACGATTTCAATCGTTCTGAAACGGGTTTGAATTTGCCTGAATATTGACACGAAAACCCTGAATTTGATTTCGTTGTTTCATTCGTATCGTTTCATCCTCTTCATTCCATTAGAGCCAATGTCAAATCTTTTAGGTAGAATTAATCCATCAAATTTATTTTTACCTGGTTTGGTATCGTCATGCGCACTTCGTACATGATCTACCAACATCTTTTGAGTCCGAAACCGTGTCGTGCATCCCTCGAAAACACATCCATATGGTTGTGCACGTGGTGCATGTCTTGTCGTATAATGATTCACCAGCCATTCAAACTAAACAATAAAGTTGCGAAAAGCTAACACAATCGTTTAATTACCTTCTTTTGATCATCTCCTCTTGTTAGAGTCATTTCGCATTCACCCCAATGGCATTCATATTTATCCGATGTTTCATCTTCTTCTTTTTCTTTCGATGCAGCATTCCCTCGTCGGACTGAACGGGATTTTTGTATGGTTTGTAGTTTCAGTGTCTCTTTTGGTCGGAGTTGTTCAAGATGAGCCTAAAGTTTCAAAAATTAATCCACTGTTTAATAAATTTTTGCGACTTTTCGTTTCAATATACAGGCCTTCCCTGAATCAGGGAAACGTTTTTTTGCTTTGAAAATGTCAAAAATTCGGATTCCCCGCATGTTTTACCCCTAGGGTCAAATTCGATTTTGAGAAAAAAATTTGATTTTTGACCGAAAATTCAATTTTTGAGAGTCATTTCCAGAAAAAATTTTTGAAAATTTTTTGGTCCCCCTATTCTATAGTAGCTTCAAAAATTTTTCTTTCTTTTGCTTACCTTTATAACGTGATCATAAAGCTGATTATCGGTACCATGTTTCTCTTTACATTCCTCCCATTCACAAAAACATATGCCCAGTGATTCATCGTCAATAAGCTTAGTCACTGCAAGGTTGTTTGATGTCGTGGGTGGACATTCAATATGATGAGTTGTAGCTGTTTCCGGCCGGGGTTCCGGTTCCGGTGTAGGTACTGGCAACACAGACGATGTCGTAGATTCGGGTTCAGGCGAAGAAGAAGACATCCTTTGTCTTTTGGAAAGCGGTTCATCCTGTGAAAAATCCAGCGGTTGAATATGGTCGAAAGAGGCAAGTGGAGAGTCATTAGGCACTGCAGCGCAGGATAGAGATTCTGGAGATCCAGGGAAAGATGAGTCGGCCGATACAAATCCCGAATCTATAGAAACACGTGACGGACTAAGTCGTTCCACGTGGAATAGCAGTGATGATGTCATCATACCCGATGACGACGATTCGCCGGCTATGCGCACAACACAGTTTCCGGTCGACCAGCGACGCTTCAGAGGGACCACCGATCCACGGCGTTTTGGTGATTGTTCGGGAGACATCTTTCTTCTTTTTCTTCTTGTTCTTCAAGTTGTAGACAGACGATTGCGGCTGGGGCAAAGAGCGACCACCTGCGCTCGGAAAAATACACCTGAATGCAGAAAATTAGATTTTTTAATGCTTAAATGAAACAAGATTATAGAAAAAAATCCCGTGAATTGAAGCCTAGACCGGCGCGTCGAGAACTCTCACGTGAAAAAAAAGACACACCCACATGTTTCAATGATTAACCTTATTAAGCAGACTACAATTTATAATTTGCTCATAAAATGGTTTGCTCATAAAAAAAGATACTCATAAAAAACATGGATTAAAGGATCGATCCAGTTGGAGAAAAGTTGTCATTTTTGTTGAAATTCGGAAAGTTCATGAAAAATGGAGCATTTTTGGTTTTTACGGTAAATTCTGAATCGTTGTAGTTTTCGTAAAAATTGCGTTTGAAAATTTAATTTACGTTCACGTTTTCGTTGTAATACACAAACTTGTTTGAATTTTTTACGCGAAAAAATCGATTTTTGCTAAATTTTTATAAAATGAGCAGTATTTTATAGCTAAATGAGACGTGTGAGATGAACAAAATGACACCAAAATTATCGAATTTGAAAGCTGTTTTGGGTTATTGAAACGAAAAAATGAATAAGAATTTTCGGCTTAGGCTTATGGCTGGGCTTAGTCTTAGGCTTAGACCTAGGCTTAGGATTAAGCCTAAGCCTAGGCTTAGGCTTAAGCCTAGGATTAGGATTAGGCCTAGGCTTAGGCTTAGACCTAGGCTTAGGCTAAGCCGAAAATTCTGATTCATGTTTTCGTTTCAATAACCCAAAACAATGTTCAAATTGAATAATTTTGATGTCATTTTATTCGTCTTATCAAGTAATAAAAAATGACGTATTTATTTTTTCTAAATGTTCAAGAATTTCTTCTCAATATACAAATTTTATTGATTCAAAAAAAAATTATCAGGTACATGTTTTCGTTGTAATACACAAATTTTCAAAAATCGCCAACTTCATACGCAATTTTCTCGAAAACTACAACGATTCAGAATTTAGCGTAAAAACAAAAAAATGCTCCATTTTTTATGAATTTTTCGAACAACAAAAAATGACAACATTTTTCCGGTCGAACTAATCCATTTTGATATGCAAGTTATAGCAGAAAATAGTAGTTCGACATCACACACCAAAGTACACTTTTAATAATGCCAAAGAAAAGTTGGCATAAAAAGAAGTATAAGAATAACTTATTGGAAACTAATTTTATTCTCCTTAATCTTTAGTCAAAAAGAAAAAGTAAATACATCATGTGAATAAAGAAAAGTTTGTATTCAACAAAGTTCTAATCAATTGAGGGTTGAAGGAAGAGCAGGTTAGATATGTATGTGCCATGGCACATTACACACAATAAAATCTTCCTTCCTATTTTTGATAGTTCGTGCATATGCACGAACCAACAAAAACTAATGGAGAGGTGAACGGTCGAACGAACGCAAGAGGAAAGTTGTCGAGGTCAACAGCAATTGGGACATAACTATAATCTTATAATAAGAGTAAAAAATTTTCGAAAACAGATTTGCTTCAACGTATGAAGCCCCAAATCAATCATTGTACTTGTACTACTTCAAGATCGAAATTAGCGACAAGTCATCCAGTGGCCACCGTGGTCTAGTGGTCTTTGGCGCTGCCAATTGTCTATAGAAACACGTGACGGATCGCATTCAATTCAATGTTCGGTTCCACGTTGCTCCCAAGAGAAACCTTGTTGTAAAATCTTTTGGACGCAAGGTGGAACCAAACATTGATATTAGACGGCGATGCCGAACTCCATTGTAAGCGCCACAGACCACTAGACGATAGTGGTCAGTGAATAACGTGTCGCTAATTTCGACCTTGAAGTAGTACTAACCGTCAAAAAAGTGATTTTTTGGACCCAAAAATTTATTTATTTTTTGTTTTTGGGAGTAAGTTTATGCGAGGAATCGATTGCGCGCATTCCCGAACTCTGAAAATGCTTCCCTGGCCCGGATTCAGGGAAAAAATTGGGTTTTTGAAAATGCTTTTCGCTTCACAAATCCAATTTTTTCTTGAATCATGGTCTCAGATAAGCATAAAATTACCCAGGGTCATTTTTAGAAAATTAAATTTCCTATTCCCAAAAAATAAAAAAATCCATTTTTTCATACTACGCTCCCAACAGAAATCCTGCCTACGGTACTCATCAAATCAGCACCCTCAAACCTTATGCTAATTGAATATTATTGCAACATGAATTAACGTGTAGGTGTTTCATTAAAGCTTCTTTAAGGCTACATAAAAGCAATTAAATGTTAAGAAGCTATAGACTCTGAAAGAAACAAATGATCATGTTTGAGTAACGCAGCCCAATTTTCAAAAGTCTCGTAATTTCTTAAAGAACCAGTCCGAGCGGAAAAAAGTTGCCATAATTTGTATATATTCGGAAAGTTCATTTGAAACAAATGTTTTCGTTGTAATACACAGATGAAACTTCACACGCAATTATCTCCAAAACTACAACGTTTTAGAGGATGGCGTAAAAACAAAAAATGCTTCATTTTTCATGAACTTTCCGAAGATATCAAATTATGGCAACTTTTTTCCGAGTCGACTGGTCCTTGAGTTTTTTATATGACTCATAATTATATGCACTTATTCAAAAAAGATCAAGAATGCAAAAGTAAGAAAAGAAAAAGAAATTCAAAAGCTACTTTAATGAACTTTTTTTGAACTCTGAATAAACTCTATTTACTTTTTTCTAAATGCTTAAGAAGTCAAATTATTTTCGTGTCAATAAACAACTTTTGATTGAATAAGGAATTTGAAAAAAATGTTTTCATTGTAATACACAGACGAAACTTCACATCAAATATGACGTCCTATACTTTTTTTGTAATATTTTACCTGGGAAAGAATTTTGGACAGACGGAAACAAAAAAAAAACATTTTTAACTTCAGGCAGTTTCCCAGACAGTGCACAAAAGACAGTTTCTTACAACAAAAAAGCACAGACAAGGACCTATTCTCTAATCTCAATAAGAATGTTAATAACAACTTCTACTTGTCCCTGCCCTCGCATTCGACCTGGAGAGGCTTTTCCGCCACATGACAGGGTGTCGCTGAAGTTCATGCACACCCTAATTAATTTAATGAAAATGAATTTTCTTCATGACAGAAAACTTTACACACAAAGTGATGTTCTACAAAGTTATTCGTCGTGATCTCAGCAACAACTTTGTAGAACATTACTTTTTGTGAAAAGTTTTTTGTCATGAAGAAAATTCATTCTCATGAAATTAATTAGGGTGAACACAAACTTGAGAAATACCCTGTTTTTAGGGCGTAAATTGGTTGTTATCACGGGTCTTCTTTGTTGAAGCTATTGATAAGCATAATGGAGCCAAATACTCGCTATTAATCCCGTTTATGATATAATAGACAGTATGAAAGAGGAAGAAGAAAGTGAAGCAGAAAAAGAAACGGAAGAAAAATAAGCAGAAGAAGAAGCAGAAGTAGAAACAGAAAAAGAAGCAGAAGAAGAAAAAGGAGAAGAAGAAGGTGACGACGAAGAGGAAGAAGAAGTAGTAGTAGTAGAAGAAGCACAAGAAGAAAACGGAGAAGAAGCAGAAGAAGTATTAATAGTAGAAGAATAAAAAAAGAAGTAGAATTAGAAGTAGTAGTAGAACAGAATAAGAAAAAGAAGCAGAAGAAGAGAAAATGCCCATCTTGCGGCCATAAATTTATGCTAACACAACAACAACATATAATTGCGGTCAGTCTCGTAGCTTACACTCGTGGCTAATAAGCGTGAGGTCTTAGACCTCAAAGTTTCATCAAGCACTCTGTCTCGTCGATGGGCGTGACTCTAATCACAGACCGAGAGACGTTTATGCTTTTACTACATGAATGCACCTGTTAAGGAGAAAAAATCTTAATTTTCTTGGAACTGAAACGCAAGTAAGTGTGAAGTGGAAATTGAAACAACCACACATTACCTAAACAGAGTTCATGAATTAAATTTTGTCGGCGGAAATTGCATAAGAAGCAGAAATCATAACAATTTTATAAGCGAGAATTAAGGTACTTATACTCAAGGTCTAAATAGACAAAGAATTACAATGGCTACAACTTTACAATAATAAGTAAGAGCGCGTGATCAAGGAATGCAGCGCAGATCAATATGATTGTTTCAATGAAATTTGTTTGATATTGGGTTGATCGAAAAGTTCTGCGACTTGTTACATGATTTTTGACCCGGAAAATTTTGTCTAAAAGGGACCCATACATGAACAAGGAGAGGGGGACAAGCTACCTCGAAGCTATATGGTGTCGACCAAAAAAAGGTTGGCACCCATTTTTTATGTTTTGGGTTATATCCCGAGGTTTGGCTATATACCCTTGAGACTTGGAATCAAAGTCTCAACTCAGCTTCGCCACTCCGAGGCTATATAAATCTTTAACTTTCGATTCGATGATTCAGGGAAAACGGGATATTTATCGAAAATGCTATAACAGATTCGAGTTTCGCCTGAAAATCAGCTGTAAGGGAGCCAGAGGTGCTCGTGCCCTCCGGTACTAGAGAATAAGAATACTAACGTCAAACAGGATTAAAAGGAAAATAACAGGAAAGGATTTACATTAAAAAGAGAATAACATGTTAACCACTTTCAATAGATCTTATTTTAAAAAAATAGATTGTTATTTTTAAAAATTTTCTTCAAACACTTCTCAATCTCATGTCACAAATTTCACAACTTTTAAGATCAATGCAACAAATTATATTATAAGATTAGATGAACAGGCTTATACGATTATCGTGAGCAGGGGTGGGGGAAATGGGTGATCACCCAAATCCACCAGGATTACGAAAATGAGTGACCAAAGGTCGAAAATGAGTGATCACCCACCACCCAAATCCACTAGAGGAGCGAAAATGAGTGACCAGGGGCAAAAATGGGTGACCAGGGGATCGAAAATGGGTGATCACCCACCATCCAAATCTTTAGACTTATGCCATATTTTTCATAGCAATTTGGCATTGAAAAATATGGCAGATGCCATATTTAAAAAAATAGTTTTATCATGTTTTTGCCATATTTTCCAAGGGTTGCGCATGTGGAAACCCCGACTGTAATTTCGTAAATTTTGGAGCAAGTGGAAAATTTTATGCGCATTTTCTACTAAATTATTACATGCTCAAGATTAAAAATAGGCAGATTAATCATGTTCTCTTATAAAGATTAAGCTAAGATCGGATGATCCAAGAAGAATCTATGGATAATGAAATTATTGTCAACAAGATGAGTGAATTCTAAATATTTAAAACACGTTATATTTGAGAAAACCGAGCTTCAGAACGCACACAAAATTTTTTTTCGCTGATTTATCAAAAGTCTATACTGGAAATGTTGTTGGGCTAGATGAGTGAAAAAATTCGAAAAAAATGAATCAACTTTAGTCCGGGGGCCCCGGTGCGAAAGTGCATTCCTGTGGAGATAGACGATGTCGAAGTTGGACCCTATTTTAGTATTAGCACCCAAAATTCAAAGTAACATAACTCCAAAGCTATGAAGGCTACAGACATGGAATCAAGTACGTTTTATTGATGGACAAATAAGCCTCAAGCAATTTTGGGGATACCCAAAAATAGTGGTATCACACTCAAGGGCTCGGCCTCGTTTTGATGCCAAAGATTTTTCCAATTTTTTAGGAACAAATTATAATAGGAACAATTTCAAATTTCGGTAAACTTCCTCGAATCAAAAAGGTTTAATTATTCAGCTGGATTTCTGCGTGATTGTCATTTAATGACAAGAGCATAACACAACAAAACAAATTCGAAGAAACGACTCGCGAGCGGAAGGAAGTTCGACGACATATTGGTTAATTGTGCGAAGTTTCCTTTCACGTGCTGAACTCATCAACAGCTATGAGGCAAAAAAACCCGCGTCAATAAACAAGTCGAGTTCGAACTTGTATGCTGTTTCTACTATGCATGGTTTTTTTCCATTCGTCGAATCCTCGTAAATGACATAGAATCCTCGTAAATGACATAGTAACGCTAAACAGATTAAGAGAAGAAGAGAGCACGGAAAAAATAAACTTTTCTTCATTTCTATGGATTTTAATTGCGTCAAAGGGATGGAATTTATGATAATGGAAAAAGGTTACTCATTATTTATTTTCTGTCGTCAAGAAAAATGCTATCAGGTTAAGTCACATGGAGTAGAAGAAAAACGTTAATGAAAAGCGATAGAATTTAATTAACATGAATAAATGCAATTGAAACAAATAATTATTGGAATGTTTTTTAACAGAATGCTTATTAGCCAGCCTACAAGGTTAATGAATAAATGGTACTGTAGAAAATTCAATAAAAAAGGTTAAGGTTGATGATTTTCCAACATAAGGGGACCCTAATAGAACCAGTCCGGTCGGAAAAAAAGTTCCCATTTTTTGATATTCAGAAAATTCATGAAAAATTGAGCATTTTTTGTTTTTATGGCATGTTTTGAAACGCTAATGGTTACAAGATAGATCATGTGTGAGAAGTTGGCGATTTTTAAAATTTTGTGTATTACAACGAAAACATGAACGAAGTGAAAATTTGTCCCTGAATCAATAAAAGTTGTGTATTGACGCGAAATTTTAAAAAAATTTTCATTTTTCATCGACTTACAAAAACTGCCAAAAAATCTTTTTGGATTGTCGCGTCAATATTGATTCAGGGACGAAATTTCACTGCGTTTATGTTTTCGTTGTAATACACAAAATCTCAAAAATCGCCAACTTCACACGCAATTTTTTTCGAAAACTTACAACGATTCAGAAGATGTAGTACAAACAAAAAGTGCTCCATGAACCTTCTGAATATACACAAAAAACAAAAAAAAACTTTGGAGCTACTACACAATAGGGAAGGAGGCCACCCACGTGAAAATTTTTTCTGGAAATGACCCCTCTAGGGGTAAAAACAGTCAGGAAATCCGAATTTGATATTTTTGAAGCAAAAAAACGCTTCCCTGATTCAGGAAAGGACTGTGTATTGAAGCGAAAAGTATGAAAAAAAGCGATTTTTGCCTAAAAACAACCCCTTTTGGGGTAAAAATATGAGGGGAATTTGAATTTGATATTTATAAAATTTCTCGAAATGATTTTCTCAAGTTTTCGCGTCGATATACAGCTTGTCTTGAATCCTCAAAAATTCATGGAAAAAGAACCATGACGAATTTGAGCATAAAAAATTTCTCGATTTCTACTAAACTCATGAACGATCAATACTGCGTATGTATGCATACGCCATTTAAATGACATAGGCAACACGTAAGCCATTAGGTGTTAATCTGAATAAAAAAGAATATGGGTAGTAGGATAAATTTAAACAAGATTCAGATTAATACCTAATGGCTTACGTTTTTTGCCTATGTCATTTATATGGCATATGCGTACATTTGTTTAAGATTTCGTGCTCCTTGTATATCAAACAAAATTTGATATGGGAAACATGGAAAACATGGAAGAAAATTATCAGTCAAAAATAAAAGGACACATTTTAGATGGGGATGTTGATTTGTTTTTGCGTTCTTTCGTTTCGTTGCCACTCTCATATGACTCAGCAAAAATCTCCTTGTTTATAGTACAACTTGTATACATATTTGTTATACACACTCAGATTCCCTGATTCAGGGTCAGGGAAGCGTTTTCAAACTTCGAAAATGCGCGCAATCGATTTCGTGCATAAAATTACCCCTAGAGAGTCATTTTCAGGCAGAAAATTTAAAATTTTTTGATTTTCGCTTCAATACACACACCCCGATTCCCTGATTCAGGGAAGCGTTTTCAAGCTTTGGGAATGCGCGCAATCGATTCTCCGCATAAAATTACACCTAATAAAGTCATTTTCAGGCAGATAATCTAAAAATTTTCAATTTTCGCTACAATACATACACCCTAATTCCCTGATTAAGGGTCAGGGAAGCGTTAGAAATACGCGCAATCATTCCCCGCATAAAACTAGCCCTAATAAGGTCATTTTAAAAAAAAATTTCGGGTCGAAAAAACATGAAAAATCGCCTAAATTCCAGTTTTCGATACACCCTGTAATCTCCTTGTATATCAAACAAAATTTGATATGGAAAACATGGAAAAAATTATCAATAAAAAATAAAAGGGCACATTTTATATGAGAACGTTAAATTGTTTTTGCGTTTTTTCGTTCCCATTCTCATATGACTCAGTAAATCTCTTTGTTTATAGTACAACTTGTCAACATATTTGTTATGAATTTTAATGGCATAAGAAGAAGAAAAAGATAGAGAAAAAACATCGAAATTCATTTCCTAATGAAAGTCTAAAGTGTATCTAAAGCGAAAACACCGTGAAAATTTAATAACGAGAAAATTACGCACGGGAAAAATGCGTCACGGAATTCTCGTCTTTAGCATAGCTTGCCTCTCTTCCCTGCCCCAACCATCTCCAAGTCGAAGGCACATGAAGAAAAAAAGGGAACGTGGCGGAAAAGAATAGTGTAAAATGTGTGCGATCAGCGACTGATGCAGGTTGAGGAGGAAAAGTCGCTGGGAAAACAGCCCAGCCATGCAGGGCCAGAGTTCATTTTTACTCTAGACTAGAGAAATGGTGAACTAACGACAAATGGCCCAAAACGACGCAAATGGCCAACAAAAAAAGACAATAGACACAAAAGGGATGAATAAAATTATTTATGATTCGTTTTTTGTTGGGGTGTGAAAAATTCAAATGGTTGAAAAAATTTCGTTTGAAACTGAGACAGATTTTCGGGCATTGAGGAAAAAGGAAGAAGAAGATGGTGGCAGATGAAATTGGGTGGATATAATTGATTTCTGTCGGAAGTCAGCCGGAAATTTGATCTACACAAAATAGGCTTAAGATTCAAGGTCAGTCAGGAAACGGTTCGAGTTTACGGGTGTATAACAAAACAAAAAAAACAAAATTTGAGGGAGATTTTTTCATGTTTTTCGACCCATGTTTTTTCGATTTCGCGCATTTCCGAAGTTTGAAAACGCTTCCCTGATTCAGGGAAAAGATTGTTTTGTATTGAAGCGAAAATCGAAAAATTTTGGTTTTCCTGCCTCAAAATCATCTTCCTGGGGATAATTTTATGCGGAGAATCGATTCCGCACATTCCCGAACTTGAAAATGCTTTCCTGATTCCAAAATTAGTACATATATGATTTTCGCTTCAATGCACATTTATTCCCCTGAATCAGGGTCAAGGAAGCGTTTTCAAGCTTCGGGAATTTCTCACATAAATTTACCTCCAGAAAATCTTTAAATGTTCAATTTTCGCTTCAATACACACTCCGATTCTCTGATTAAAGGTCAGGGAAGACCCTGAATCAGGAAATCGGAGCGTGTGTATTTTTTCGCTGACCCTGAAACAGAGAATCGGGTGTGTGTATTGAAGCGAAAATTGAAAATTTTAAGATTTTCTGGAGGTAAATTTATGCGAGGAATCGATTGCGCGCATTCCCGAAACGTGAAAACGCTTCTTTGACCCTGATTCAGGAAAATAGATGTGTGTATTGAAGCGAAAATCGAAAAATTTTGAAATTTCTTCCTCAAAATCATATTTCTGGGGGGGGGGGGTAATTTCATGCGGGGAATCGATTGCGCGCATTCCCTAAGCGTAAAAACGCTTTCTTGACCCTTATTCAGGAAAATAAAAGTGTATATTGAAGCGAAAATCGAACATGTACTAATTTGCCTGAATCAGGGCAGGAAAGCATTTTCAAATTTCGGGAATGCGATAAAATTTTTCGGATTCTATAAAGTGCAGAAGATTTTAGAGTATAACGTTTTTCATGGCTAACCTTACGAAAAATGTCGGCTACTTGGCGAAGTGGATAAGGAAGCCACCCGTCCGATCTAGCAAGTTAAGCAACATTGGGTCTACAGGTTCGATCCCACTAGGGCAAAAAAAGAAAAAGTAAGAAAAGAGAGAGAAAGTGAAGTAAGAAAGATAAGAAAAGTTTTTTGTAGATTAAAATTTTTGCCCTAGTGGAATCGAACCTGCAGGCCCAACGTTGCTTAACTAGCCAAATAGGACGGGCAGCTTCCTTATCCACTTCGCCAAGTAGCCGACATGTTACGTAATGCTAAAACGTCATAAAGGTTTGTTTTACAAATTTAAAATATTTTATGCAAAGAAGAGATCATTAACATCTTCTTTTCTATAACAATATAGTATATTAGTAGAATTTTTTTGTATGTATGCATATGAAACAACCTTTTCACGTAATCACTCCAATTGAGATCGGATTAGCCAGGCATTCAGCGATTAGCACGTATTAGCACGGAGTATTATAATGAAACGACTTAACGGATTTCCTGTCGTGAAGTGAAAACACATGAAAAGTTGGACAGAAAATTAAATAGAGTTTACTTTACACCGGGATACTGTATTCCAAGAAAATCGTTTTCAAAATTTCTGACAGTTTAAAGGGGGTGGGGACGATAGAGGCGAGTTATAGCAAAAAAATTTTTTTCAAAATTTTTAGGTGTTTTTTGTTGTGTTTTTTTACAACAAATTTCAATAAAAAAACAACTAAAAATGGCTAAAAACTCCCAAAAAATTTTGGCGATTTTTTACGGATTTTTCGATTTTTGACAAATTTTTCGATTTTTTTAACGAATTTTTCAATTTTTTACGAACTTTCAATTTTTTACGAATTTTTCGATTTTTTACGAATTTTTCGATTTTTGACAACGATTCAGAACATGCCGTAAAAACAAAAAATGCTCCGTTTTCATGAACTTTCTGAATATATAACTTTTTCATAGTTTTTTTTTCCAAGTGGATTGGTCCTTTAAGCTTTTGTTAGAAATTTCATTATTCCATTCACAACTAACGTTTTAGCATTATTCTATTCATTCGTTGAAAAAAAGTACAAAAGATTCTTCCGACCTTTATTACACAACACCTTTTTGATTCGTTCCCAAACAATCAATTAACGCAAACAACAACGTCTGTTATAAATAACATTTTTGAAAGCTGTGTATTACAACGAAAACATGAGCGCGAATTTTTTCGCCTCCCCCCATCCTTTATACTTTAGAGACTAAGAAAAAATATTTAACATAAAAATTCTTAAAAATTATAAAAGTGGTAAAAGATGTTTTTTTGCGTGAAACAGAGAGTTGTGATGCACCGGACATTGATGATAAACGATTTTATTTGACCCAAAAATTCCACTAGTGTTGTTCAGTATGGATTGCATTTCAATTATTCTCTGAAATTTCTAAAGAGAAAAAGACCCTGGGAATCTCTCCGATTCGATCTGTGCCTTCGATTACGGAATTGGAAGAGGAATCAGCGCTTTGTTTTTGTGTGAAAAGTGAATTGAAAACAAGGGCTAGATTTTTGGTACTGTAACGAAATTCTCGAACTAGAACAATCATGGAATACGAATGGAAAAATTGAGAATTTTAACCAAGCAATAAAAACAAACAAATCTTGAAAAATTCATCAAAAATCAAAAAATTCATACTATACAATAGAGGAGGGCCACCCACGTGAAAAATTTTTCTGGAAATGGTCCCTCTAGGGCTAAAAATTGTATTTTTACGACTTTTCGCTTCAATACACAGGCCTTCCCTGAAACAGGGAAGCATTTTTTCGCATCGAAATTGTCAAATTCGGATTCTCCGCATGCTTTTACACCCCTAAAAGTGTCTTTTTCAGAAAAAATTTCGAAAAATTTTTCACGTGGGTGGTAGCTCCATTTGTGTAGTAGTTCCAAAAATTCTTATCGCATTAAAAAAACGAAAATAGCACAACTAAATTCCCATTTAAAATAAAAACAAACGAAAAACTACACGCTAGAACATTTTGATTGATTCTTTCATTTTTTGAAGACATAGAGACAAGCAAAGGTCATTCATATCCACCAGGCCAGTGAATCAATTATATGTGGAGAAGCAAAATGTGGATGACGAGTGAAGAAGAAAGACGGCTGTGCCACATATCGACCAAACCAGAGAGCAGACATCAAGCACTATCGACAACAAGCTGATGACCAACGAATGACCGTGGGGCCCGAAAAATGCTCCAGATTACACACACGGTTGAATAGAGATAGTGCGCGAATCTCCGACTCGGCTTTTTGACAAGCCAATCGAATAAGGAAGATGAAAATTTTTTATTCAAGGTTGAGTAAAAATTGATTTACAGTGGGAAAAAGTTGCCCATTTTTGTTGATATTCGGAAGAAAGTTGATGAAAAATGGGGCATTTTTTGTTTTTACGGCATGCTCTGAATCGTTGTAGTTTTCGAGATAATTGCGTTTGAAGTTTTACATGTTTTCGTTGTAATACACAAACTTTTTTGAATTCTTAAATCGATTTTTCAATTTTCATAAAATGAACATTGTAGTAGTTTTTTATAGATAAATGAGACGAACAAGATGACACCGAAATTATCCAATTTGAAGATTGTTTTGAGTTATTGAAACGAAAATTCTGATTCAGGGTTTTCGTTTCAATAACCCAAAATAATGTTCAAATTGGATAATTTTGGTGTCATTTTGTTCGTCTCATTTAGCTATAAACAATTGCTACCATGTTCATTTTATGAACATTTAAAAAATTAATGCAAAAATCGATTTTTCCGCAAAAAATTCATTTTTAGGCAAAAATCTCATTTTTCCCGCTTTTCGCTTCAATACACAATCCTTCCCTGAATCAGGGAAGAGTTTTTTCCCTGAAGGGTCATTTCCAGAAAATTTTTTTCATGTGGGTGTCCCCCCTTATTCTGTAGTAGCTCCAAAATTTTTTACCACTCAAAAATGACACATAACCTTTTTTGTGTGCCAATTTCGGTATCATTGTTGAAAACAAAGAAAAAAATTGTCCCTGAACACTGCGCGTTAACATCTAAAAAAAAACTCGGGTATGTAAACAAAAACGGTTCCTCCACACAACCGTATGCGATTGGAGAAGAAGAAGACATCCTTTCTTTTCGCTTTTTTTACTCATATTTTCATTTTGTCGCTAGCGCAAGGCGGAAGAAGAGTGCACATCAAAAGACGAAAGAGGAATGTTACGTCCACAGAAGCGAAGAAGAAGATGAAGATTTCCACGAGATAATTTTCCGAAAAAGGATTGTTGTGGCTAAATGCAAGGAAGAAGAAGGGAGTATCGTAACCAAAGAACGGGTGAAGACGCGCTATCAATATTCGAATGGGTATGAGTGAACTTTTCGCTTCAATACGCCTTTCTTGAATCAGGAAAGCATTGTTTACATAGTCAAGGCTAAAAATTGAAATAAAGAATTAAAGAACCGGAGCTACTAACACAATAGAGGAAGGGCCACCCACGTCAAATTTTTTCAAAATTTTCAATTTTTCATTTTTTTCTGGAAATGACCCTTCTAGGGGTAAAAACATGCTCCGAATTTGAAATTTTCGAAGCGAAAAAACGCTTCCCTGATTCAGGGAAGGCCTGTGTATTGAAGCGAAAAGTCGCAAAAATCATATTTGCTCCCTCCCCTTATTGCGTAGTAGCTCCGAAAGTGTCACTCTGTTTCATGACGAGGTTCAAAACAAAAAAGCTGGGTGCGCATGTGTCGTGAGTGGGGAGAGATTTTAATTTCGATGTCCCCCGTGCGTAGGGTTGCATAATGCGATTTTGGCGACTTTTCGCTTCAATACACAGTCCTTCCCTGAATCAGGAAAGCGTTGTTTACATACACAAAACTAAAAATTGACAAAATTTTTAATAAAAAAAATTTTGCTCTGCAAAAATATACGATACTTAATCCAACAAATTAACCCAAAATCTTCCACAAGTAAACGAGCTAATCTCGAGCAAACTACGAGGCCAGCGTGCCATAAAAGAACGCAGAATGGCCACAACCAAAGAGAAATAAACCCGCTGTTGAAGGCGGCGCGGGCAGAAGCG
>JAQGBS010000593.1:0-20290 GCA_034698545.1 Acrobeloides obliquus
GAGTTTCGGCACTATAACTTTTGTCACGAATTGAGTTTGTCACGCTAACTTTTGTCACGTAACTTTTACCACTTAACTTTTGCCACATTAACTCTTGTCACGGATATAAATACAAAAAATCGTAAATTTGAAAATCTCAAGTTTTTCGTACAAAAAACAGCTATTTTTCGTGATAAAAGGTAGCGTGACAAAACTCGTGACAAAAATTATAGTGCCGGCTTTTTCTATGTGATAAATAATTTCGCGCATTGCCAATTCGTGATACTACAGATCCACTACTTTAGCTAGAGCATTTCTTAATAATGTTGTTTTAGTTTACGGAGCGCTATACAATGTCTATTTTGGTGCCAATTCCTATTCTGAGAATCCGTCATGGAGTGGACACTAGTGTTATAACAAAACGTCACACCTGTAACAGCAAGTCGAAGTCAGCATGATCTGAGGACATGTATTTGACAAGGATATTTTGATAAGTACGAAGGGATCTTTCGCAACATCCGTTTCCTTGACTCCATTAGGGAATCAACCTGTACCTTTTCTTCACAACAAGTTACAAAGCTCATGGTAAAACTCAGATGTAAAAAAAGGTCTCGTTATCAGTCAAAAGCTCAGTTGGCGCTCTGCAAACTAACACAATATTATTAAGAAATGCTCTGGCTAAAGTAGTGGGTCTGTAGTCCACAATGGGGACTGAAACTACATATTTTGAGAAGAGGAAAATAGACGATTATCTCTTTCTGTGGCTTTGAAGGGTCCCATTAAGTCACATGCGACCGATCGACAAACCGTGTTCTGCAGCAACTCCCCATAGGAGTTCTATTTTCGGGATGCGGTGGGTTTCTTATTGTCGAATCCTTATCATGTTATTCCAATTTACACATACCAGTTATACACACTTACCGTGCAATTACACGTACACTTACACATACACGTGCATATGCATGTACAATACAAGTAATCTTATAAGTACTTGTACATTATACATAAACATGGACATGTACACATACACATATCCATGTGTCAAGAAAATTAAATATGTATTTAAGAGACGAAAATACAAAAATTTTTTAAAGGACATCCAATAAATTTCCTGAATCCGAGTCAGAATGATGGGTGTGTTCCTAATTTGAATCGTACGAATCCGTACTGATCCATGTCAATCGTAGGTCAACCGTACGGCTCTCCGTGGTCCCGTAGGCCATCCGTACGATCCCGTAGACCACCTGTACGAAATGCTCAATAAGTTAACAAATTTAGTTTCTAATGAGTGTTACATACACTACGGGTTGAAAAAACGCCGCAAAATTTAATCTATGGGGTCGTATAGGTAGCCTACGGGGCCACGGAGAGCCGTACGGTTGACAGTGATCAGTACGGATCCGTATGGTTCCAATTAGGAACGCATCTGATGTTTTGACGCTTCGGCCATGTGTGCAATCGATCTAGGTCATTTTTAAAGATCGCATTAATTTTTCTTGATGATGAAAACCCAATTTTTTAGGCATCTTTTTAATGCATCTAATATTAGTATACCTACGCAGACCATATTTAGTTTGAATCGCGAAAATAGATATCCCAACACAAAATATCGTTAACATTATAGGTATTAGGAAAACAGCACGTAAACGAACATCGCTAGTAAAATATATAAGTGAGTATCCAAAACAAAAATTCTAAAAAATTATTAAAGGCGACTCTATCACCGAAAAAATTTTTTTTCTCCAAATTCGCTGATTTTTGATACTTAGGGGTTTTCGGGCACGAGAAATGGATTGGCGCAAGTCCCGAGTTCTGAAAAAAATTTTGTGACCCCCTATCGGGGTACCCCATCTTCGAAAACATCTAAATACCAAAAATCAGTCAATTTAGAGCCAAAATAAAAAAGTTGAAAAAACTGATTTTTTAACATGGGGTACCCATGTTTTTCATGACCCCGATAGGGGTAACTTGAATTTTTGAAAAATTTGCATGGGTATCCCTATTGGGGGTTATGAAAAACACGGGTACCATGTTAAACCATTTTTTTCAACTTTTTTATTTTGGCTTTAAATTGGCGACTTGCGCTAATCGATTTCTCGTACCCGAAAATTCCCAGGTACCAAAAATTAGTCATTTAAGAAAAAAATTTTTTGCAAACGAAAAATTTTTTTAAGGGTCGCAAACGGCACTCCCTTTAAAGATTTTATTCAAGATTGTCAGAACTGGTATAGAGAAGTCATTAATGAATGAGTCTCAAAATGCCAGATTTGACATATGATTCTTTTGTTCTGAATAAGACAATACATGGTTAGACCAAGTCCAATTAAGTTAGACTTAGATTTTGATTTTCGCATAGTAACTTTTAAAATTTACCATTATTATCAAGATTATCAGATTGGCAGGGTAATTTCGTTGAAGCTGCCGATCACGAATAAACACAATTGCGAGTAAAAAGTATATTAATCTAAATAAAAGGCTTTAATAAAGTAAACTCGAACCGAATACCTATAGATCTCCAATATCAAGTTCTGTTTACGGAAAAAGCTCAGCTTAGGTGACATGATATGACACTAATCTGACATGACATGATACTTACCTGACATGACATTGACCTGGCATGACATTTAGAATAATATGACATTGACTATACGTCATTTTGTTATAACATGACATTGGCATTTACTTGACTTGTTGACATGACATGGTCAATACATGACACTGCTATGACATTGACTTGATATGACACTGACATGATAATGACACGACACTGACTTGACAAATGACGATGACACCGACATGACAATGATAAGACAGTATTTGTCAAAGGGCGAGGTCCCGGTCGAAATCAGAAATATCATAATTCAAAATTTCATCATAAAAACTACAAAGAATCGGAATTCGATCGTCGAAAAAAATTTTATTATCGATTTTTTAGCCCAAAAATATTGAAAATCACGGTTTTTTAAGAGACACACTTTCTTGAGTGTTCAAAGATTGTCTTAAACGGTTCGAGCGCGCTCCAAGGCATCAACGTAACACTGCATGTGAAAGACCAATATTAACACTTATAAGTATGATCCCCAATGGTGTTTATTCCATTTATGTAATTCACCTTCAATTTTTAATTAATCTTACATGCTAATCCCAAAAGTGCCATTAGGAATATTTTGGTTTTCATTAGTTGTTTGGTTTTCATTAGTGATCATTAATGATGAAAATTCTGGAATTACAAATGGCTCATGCTTATCCATATTGTCATCTAAATATATCCATAATTTTCGAGTTGTTGTATTTTTAAAACGAATCTTTACAAAAACGAAAATGACTATACAATTCTTTGTTTTTCTTCTATCATATAAATGTGATATGTTAATTGCACAACACATGCGTTGTGTATACATGTGTTATGATTGAAACATACGTGTATACATGTGATCAGGGTTGGGATTTTCCCGGATTTATCCAGATTTCTCTTGGGGAATTCTGGCGAAATCTTTTTTTTAGCTGAGGAAATCTTTTTTCCCAGAATTACTTGGTTTAAAAATTTTTTTCCGTCAAATTTGCCTCGGTGGTGAGTGTCAATTTAAACCAATTGGCACCAAGCGGGATTCGAACCCGCTACCTTGTGGCCACAAAGCCGCTGCTTTGTCACTGCATCACCAAGGCAAGTTTGAGATGGAAAAATGATCAAACAAAGTCATTTCAGGAAAAGATTTCCCAAGAATTCCCCGGGGAAATCTCAATCCTGGTCATGACGCATTATCACTTACACATGTTATATGGGCGGTGGGATACTTGTGGACGGGCATTTGCAGACGGGACATTTGTGGACGAATATTTGCAGACGAACATTTGCGGACGGACATTTGCGGACGGAACATTTGCGGACGAAAAGTTTGAAAAATTCAATTTGTTCAAAACTTCAAATTTTTCAAAAAATTTAATTTTTCAAACTTTTCGTCCGCAAATGTCCCGTCCGCAAAAGTCCGTTCGCAATGTCCGTCCGCAAATGTCGGTCCGCAAATGTTCGTCCGCAAATATCCGTCCGATCGTTGTGGAAATTCCGTTTTTTCGTTGCGAAAGTTCCTAGAGCCGTATCATGTACTTGAATTATTTTATAGCACAACAGATGTGTATACAAACACATGTGTACACTGTTCATGATTCAAACATTTCAATTCTTACCATTCCCGAAATAATTAGGAACACTTTTCTTATAAATACATTTCGAATAGGGATATCGTCTTTTAATCCTTTTTTAGTTTGAGTGTTAGAAGTACCATTTTCTAGATCCGAAATAGTAACCTTGTCAGGCGCAACAATCACTTCTTCGTATGACGGTGGTAGATTATTTAAAGGTATAGCTTCTTCATAAGATAGAGGTGGTTGTGAATTAGACATTATGAAAAAATAATAATCTATCTGAATTTGGTAAATATTTGATTGATTGTTATTAATGAGAAAATAGCTGAATAGGCAAAAAAATAATGTTATTCAGAAATTTTTATGACTAAGAAAGGCCATTTACTGATAACAGTAAGGTGAGACCTTCGTTCTTTATCCAATTATGAAAGTGAGTCAAATGTTCGTTCATTCGTCATTCGTGTGCGTAGGCGATCTTTTTATGGTGAACTTCAAATCGTTACCAACCTATACCACGTTGTAGAGGGTGATGAGTGGAGCAAAATGATGTCAATTTTGTGGAGGAGGGGGGGGGAGTATTACCTTGAAAAAATTTTAAAATTTTAAAAATTTTTTAATAGAAAATATCTTTAGTACATAAGTTCTTTGGAGAAAGCAGACTAATTGGGCCTTCATGGCTCAATTGGGAGGTCATTTGATAAATCGACTGAAAAAGGTCTATAAGGGCGAATGTTCGAATCCAGATTAGGACATTTGTTTTTGCCTAATTTTTAAATTTTTTTTGAAAATTTCTAAAAGGTAAAATTCAGCCTGGGGCATTTGTTTTTTGAGCGCTCGGTCTTGGTACTCCTTTCATACGACAAATTATGACGAAAGCTGCTGCCTGGAAATGCTTATCTAATTTTTTTTAATTATAGGAAAAAAATTAAAAATTAGAGAAAGAACGAAATGAGTTCGTTAAATGGCACAATTAATTGCTGAGCTACGGCTTTTACTAATGATAATATTAGATTGGTGCATAAGTTTTGATCGGTTTTTTAAATTAATTTTTATTTTCTATTTACACACAACATTCAGTTAAAGTGTGCTCCTTCTTCTTGGATTACCTTCGCTCAACGTGCAGGCAAACTGCGGATGCCTATAGCATAGAAAATTCTGGAATTGGAGTCAAAATAGTTCGTAAGTCATGTTTTGATTTCTTCATTTGCTTTCCTCTAATTTTTTTACAGCGTCTGTGCATGATCATCGGTTTTCGAGTTTGTCGCCCACAAACTTCAATTATAATTACAATGTAAGTTTTTCTACTTTAAGCCTTATTTTCTAATTTAAACCTGTATTGCGAGTTGTTGGAAGTGAAAGTTGATTGAAAATTGTAATGCCGAGCATTCTGTAATGCAGCCATCTGAAGAGACGTTACTACTAGGCAAAATCTTTTGGCCTCAAGCGTAGTTTGAACCAGACTTGAGGGATGCCTGAGACAAGCCAGTACCACCTAACCATGGAATCCTTAGAGTAACCGCTCCTAATTCTGACCTCGTAGTAATACACAACTAAATTTTTATTGGTACAGTGTTATTTGTGATTTTGTATTAGCTGAAAATATGAAAGTTTTTTTTAAATTACAAAAATGTTTGTAAAAATGCAGCTGAAATGGGTGGGGGCTTTTGCGCTCTCACATATGCGCTCCGACATTTGTGCCCCTATATATGTGCGCTAATAATTGCGCCCCGACATTTGCGCACCGAGCTGTAAGGCGCAAATATCAGTAGCATATGTCGGGGCCAGGGCCGTAGCCAAGAAATTTAGCAAACTATCGCAAATTGTTAGAAAAACAATTTAAAACCTATCGCAAATGTTTCAAAAACTATTGCAAAATTTTTTTGCCTGGAAACGTCCATGTGGGAGGTTTTAATAAAAAATCAACTACGTAATTTTGCGATATATCGCAAGGCAAAATCTATCGCAATGCGATAGGTTGCGATATGCTGGCTACGGTCCTGGTCGGGGCGCAAATATTGGGGCGCAAATGTCGGTGCATTAATATATGGGGCGAAAATGTTGTGGTCATAAACATGCGACATTTCTTTTTTTTCTTAGCTTTTCTCTACTTTGTTTACAGAGTCTGCTCATGACATCAGTTTTCGAGTTTGCAGCCCACAAACTTCAATCATAATTACAATGTAAGATTCTACTTATTTCTACTATAAACCTGTAATTTTTTCTTATTAGTAATGGTCTCTTAGTTAATAATGATCTCTTGTGATCTCTTAGTTATTAAAGGAATTGGGCAAATAATGACGTTTTTGAAAAATGTAGCTTCTTTTTTCATATCAATGCCAAAGTCAGTCAGGACTCCCATTTTGTGCTTATTTTAAGCATTTTTGCTTACTTTTGAAGTTCTGTTTTACTTTTTGATAAAAAAATAAGCAGACAAAATGTTTATTTTTGAATTTTTCGTGCTTAAAACGATGATTTGCTGATAGGGGCCCTGATGTCAGTGTCATGTCATGTTAATATCAAGTCATGTTATGTCATGTCCGTGCCATGTCAAGTTATTGTTATGTCAATGTCACGTCATGTTATTGTTACATGATATGATAATGACATAACACTGAAATGACATTGACTTGGCGTGAAATTGACATAACATAACATTGACATGACATAACATTGACATGATATAAAATCGATATGACATTGACTTGACATTTAATATGACATAACATTGACAGTGACATTTCTCTTTCTTACAATAATTTATATATTTTTTCTCGATTTTTTACCTTTTAGCTCTATGGATATTAATTACGACATTAACATATCGTTAAGTGTATTAATATATACATCCGTAAATCCATCGAGCTATATTTTATATGAAATAGAGATTGTTTTGTTATTATTATCTTTTATATCAGCAACTGTGTTTGCTTATGTTTTATGGCATACTAAGACATTTCATAGAAATGTTCGAGTACTTTTCATCAATTTAGCTATATCAACTTATGGATATGGGTTATCAAGGTTTGTTATTACAATGACAGTATCATGACACTTCTCAGCTTCGACACATTGTCGACCGCGACACTTGACCTATATGACAAAGGCCGTTACGCACTCGGTTAACCACCATACTGGGTCGACCACAACACTTTGTCGACTTCAGAAAAAGTATTATGGTCGATACGACGAAGTGTCGAAGTCGACGAAATATTAGTACACGAAATAAAACTCGAATTTTTAGATTTTACTGTATTACAAATGACTTTTCCAAGAACTTTTTATACCAGACGGAGCCAATTATTTCATACATTTTTGTTTTTTGCGATGCTTTATTTCTTTTGATGTTCACCATCAACCAACTTGGGGTTGTTACTGAAAGAATTTTTGCAACCATTTATTCGAATTCGTATGAAAGAATAGGATATTTATCGACTTTTTTAGTGTTTCTTGTCCCGGTAAGTACTTTTAAGAAAAAAGATCGTCATAAAAATTTTTAGTGGACAGTTAACTTTGCAACAAAAATTCTCGTAAGATTCGTAAATTTAGCACTGTACTGTTATATTCTTCTAGGGTGTAATTTGATAACTTGGATGGTAAGTTAACTTATTTGAGCTATACATGATAAAAAAATTTTAGTCTTTACTCGTCTTATTCTTCGTAAATCGAATATTTTATAAAAATGTTTTTAATCGAACCCTTAGTGAGAAATATCAGGTAGTTTATATTTTTTTAATATTTAGATTAGGGTTGTTTACCAGTATTTGGTTGATTGATTTTCAGAGAAACTGGTCTAGTTTGAACCAGACTGATCTGTACTGGTGACAAGACCAGTCTGAACTATACTGATTTTGAACCAGATATTCTGGGTTGGAATGATTCAGAACCAGAACAGTTAGAATTGGTCTAGTTTGGAACGAGTTTGACCAAATGGTTTAGTAGTCAGAGAGTAAATTTGAGGCTCTTGTCGTTTATTAAAGTGTTACAATACAATAAGGTATAGGTAGATATGGGCATTCGGAGCACAGAGGCTTCATTGGATCACAGTTGATGGCTCCGCTCCTTCTCACTCCCCGTAACTGACTTTGTAATGGTTGTATCCGGCTGCGGTTAAAAAGACAGATAAAGGTTTATTAGCATAAATAGAGTATAACGTGTTTAGCTTGCGGCTGTTCACCAAACAGCGAAACAAGACTTCGCTTGAGGGCGGAGCCTGTAGCGGCTACTGCTGCCACATCTTCTACACCTTCAGGCAAAAAATTTTTGGTACAAAAATTTTTTAAATTTATATGTAAATAATTAATTCTTCTTCTCTTCTTGTTCCTTCTTGTTGCATTTCGCACAAATATTCCGTTGCCATGGCACAATTTTGAGTAGTTTTTCTTTCGCATAACTATCATCGCATATAATCAATTATTTCAAGGTATAGGTAAATATGGGCATTCGGAGCACAGCAGCTTTATTGGATCACAAGATGTGACTCCGCTTCTTCTCACTCCACTAAACTGGCTATCTTAAACATTTATAGACACTGTATCAACGTCAACACAGGTTGCAGTACGCTTGTCTCAAAGTCAACGCAGGTTGCAGTACGCTTGTCTCGAGCTCCTTTTTAACTATCTCAACCTGTGAAATCTTTTCCATTTTTGAGGTTTTGCGGTTCACGCCTCTTTTCGGGTATTTCTTATTTGTTCCTCCGTTTTTGTGGCTTCGAAACTTTTTGGCTGTTTTTGTGGATCTATTTATCATTTCAAGGAAATGGACTTTGCTCATCTCGAAAGTTAGATTCCAACAATGGAACGACGTGTTTTAGTTCCGGCGCTTTTTCGTTAAGGCAAATTCCAATTTCTTCTTCAAAACGTCTGAATCACAGACCTCCCGAGAAAAATCATAAACAGGTCCCTTTCCTTACAAGACATAAAAACAATTCAACTATATGAAAAGAGAAAACTAAAAATCACCCTGTAGTTCAATCAATACATGTCTGGTTTTGAATTTTCCAGTCCGGGCTGTTCTGGTTTTGAACCAATACAATCCGAATTGGTCTAGTTAAGGACCAGTCAACCAATCACTGATGAGCAACCCTATTACAGATAGCCGAAAATATTCGAACAGTCAGAGTTCTTATAATTTATGTATCTCTTACTGCTATTCGAAATTCTATTAGCATGGTAACTTTATTTATTCGAGAGTATTATTCTATACCAAGGTAATACTATTAATAAAATTTCTTATACTAAACTTTTTAAAGCAATCTATATCAATTAACGGCTATTATGAATCATACCCTGCGTTTTGCTGTTTGTTTTTATTCATTATTATATCCATTTGCGCTTATTTATGCCCATAAAGATCTTAAGAAAAAGTTCAAGTAAATTCTTTTTAAAATTCGATTTCCATGAATTCTAACATTTCAGAGAACTTTTTCGTCTCAAATCTAATACAGCTGATAGAATCACAACACCAACAAATGCTCTAGGTCAACGAATTATTATGAGCAATAACGGAGAAGAATATTTTCTTGCATTACAAAATAATTGGAGTAAAGAGAATGATAAGAAGAGATCCAATGCTCTCAATAAAAGAACAATTTTGAACAAAGTTTTTCCAAGTCAACAATAAATACAGAGTGAGGCAAAATACGGAACACCTCTGAAAATGTTATGTTTATTACCGTCAACTCTCAATATAGTGACACACCCCTTCAATTCGATTAGTGATCCCTGTATAGCTTTTTTGATGCATCCCTGCGTGGTCGTTGGCGGGAAAATAAGGATTAGTAATAACCGCCATATGCACCAAAGTTATACAAGGATCACTAATCAAATTGAAGGGGGTATCACTATATGGAGAGACGACTGTATTTTTTCTCGTACTTTTTTACAGTCAACCCTCAATTTAGTAATACCCTTCAAAAATTTTTAGGTATCTAACACTTTTTGAAGAACTGTTTTTGTTAGATACATAAAGAAATTCGTAAATCGGATCTCCTCGAAAGGGGTTACTAAATCAAGGGTTGACTGTATTAAAAATGTTGAGAGAGAATCTTCTACCATGGACAAACGAGTTTTTTTGGCGAGGAAGAATGGTGCTATCAACAAGATTTGGCTCCCGGTCACAAATTTTTAGTATAAATGAATTTATAGTTTTTATGTAGACTAATAATAATTTTTACAAATATATTGGATAACAATTTTTTCATAAAATAAATGTACATCAACTAAAAATTCGAATATTAAAAAGTTTACAGGATGGGCCAGAAATACTCGGTGGATTTTAAAAAGTAAGCCTTATTATTTAGGGTATAACTTTTTATGACTAATCCATATTAGTTGATTTAGGTATCATTTTAAAGCTTAGATTCATACCTTTAAAATGATATCACAACTAGCTCATATGGATTAGTCTATAAAAAGTTATGGTCTAAATAACAAGGACTAACTTTTTTAAATATATCGGGTATTTTTGTTCCACCCTGTACTAGTCTGAAAAAGGACAGTTTTGAGTATTTTTGGTTTTTATATCTAAAAGGTAAAAAAGATAACTTTTATACATTTTATTCATTGGGAGGTGAAAGGGCTTAGGCTTAGGCCTAGACTTAGGATTAGGTCTAGGCTTAGGCCTAGAGTTAGGCCAATTGGTCCAGGCTTAGGCATAGGCATAAGCTTACAATAGGCTTAGGCTTTGGTCTAAGATTAGGTCCATAATAGGCCCAGGCTTAGTCCTATAATAGGCTCAGGCTTAGGCTTAGGCCTAAGCATTGGTAGAGATTTTATGTCACCAACTGGTAATCTCCCCAATTGTCAGTTACTGACATAAATTTATATCACCAACTGGCTTCTGCCCAGCAATTTCGTTCATCCTAACTTAAATTTCGCTATATTATGAAGCTCTTGTACCTTATTGTCAGTCAAGCGACAATTTTAGTTCAAAATTTAGCATGCATTTTTTTCCAATTCTTGATTCATTGAAAGATTTTTTCACATTGCATGCTCGATTATATAAGCTGAAAATAAAGTCATGTGGAATTTTTTTGGATGATTAATTTTTCGTTTTTAGTCTGAACACTTATCATTTTATTATCTACTAAAAGCTTTTTATAAGAAACTCAAAACTAGGTGTGTTTCGATTCGGTGATTTTTCTTGATTTTTTTCTAAAAAATGTTTCGATATTTGCTGTTCTTCTGTTTAATTTTATATGGGTATTCTCGATTACCTTCTGGCTATAGTGATTTCTATGCTAGACACAAATTGTACTACCTATCCTCGATTTTTGTACATTATTTGAACTTAACCGGAGCATTCGAAGATTGTTTTAACAAATACGAGGTAAAAAATTTAAAAATTAGAATTTTTTGAAAAACAAATTCGAAATTTCAAGATTTTTGAAGAAATTTTTATAGTTTGAAAAATGAAACTTCGAGAATTTTGGGTAAAAACTGAACATTTTTAGTTTTTTGGATTCTTTGATCAACCTTGTGACATGTTCAACCAAAATCCACAAAATATCACTTGTATGGGGTATCTAATGGCAAGTGTGGATGATGAGGCGATTATAATAGTTTTTATGCCGACCATGAGTGACTTGGAGCTGCATCAAGAAGAATGTAAGAATTAACTCTAGTCATAGCCTAATCTCTAGCTCTAGCCTTATGCATAGACTTAGGCTTATGTTTATGCTTATACTTATGCTTATTCTTATACCTATGCTTATGCTTAGATTTAATCTTAGGCTTAGGCTTATTCTTGTTCTTAGGCTTATTCTTGTTCTTAGGCTTATGCTTATACTTATATTTATGCTTAGATTTAATTTTAGGCTTATGTTTATGCTTATACTTATGCTTAGATTTAATCTTAGGCTTAGGCTTAAGCTTAGGTCTAGTCCTAATTATAACAATTTCCATAAACATATCCTCGTGTTTCAATTTCGATAAACATAGTCCTGATCTACAGATTTATTTTTTTTATTTTTCAGATTTCTACAACATGACGATGCCATTCCCTGGTGGCGGAACCGTAGCAAAATTTTGGTATAACGGCTTCTTAATCCTCTGGAATGGCGGTCTTCGAGATGCCTTTTTTACCGCCAAAAACAAATATCCTAACTATGAACTTTGGGTGACTGGTGGATCTATGGGCGGTTGTCTAGCGTCGAATGCAGCAGCGTACATTTCACAAATGGGATTTATGGATAAGTCTCAGATAAAGATGGTTTCATTCGGGCAGACAAGAGTTGGGGACGCTGTTTTTGCTGAAAGATATCCGAATCTAGTGCCATATGCATATAGAGTGACACATAGAAATGATATAGCGCCGCATTTGGTGCCGTATGAAGCGGGTTATCGACACTTTAAAAATGAAGTAAGTAATAAGAACTATCTTTAGGCCTAGTTAAAGATCTAGAACTTTTAAGGTCTTTGAGTTTCATTATTCGATGTGCTTTAAGGTCCGAGCCGTGATGGATCACGACCCTCAGGATCGAGACTCTGAATTATAATTCTGTAGTCTCATTATATCACCTTTTTTATTACACAAGTATCTAATTTCAGGTCTGGTACAACAACGCCATGAATGAAGGCGATAGTTATATTGAATGTGATGAAGGAGAAAGCCAAAACTGTAGTGATCAGATCCCGAAAAACGAATGGACATGGGATGATCACAAGACCTATTTTAATGCAACTGGTTATATATGTATTAAAGGAAACGGGTCCAAAATATAGATTTAAACAACGTTATATCACCTTTTTTTATTACATAAGGAAATAAATGCAAAAATGTTTTTCATATTTTTTTTATTAAAACAAGTAATGCTCGGAGTGTGGACTCGAACCCGGCTTTAATTTCTTCAAAAGCAAGCGCTCTACCCACTGCGTCACAAGCGCAATTTAAATTCATTCGTCTTAATTTGGTTTTGGCATAAAGTTAAACTTTTTAACCTCTAAAAATTTTTTTTTTAAATTTTTTTCGAAAATGTTTTCTAGAACATCATTTTTGGCCATCCCCTATCGATTGGTGTGTGTACGGGATCGGACTTAAGATTATGCGGATCGATGATAGATTTTATAGACATAGCACGTTTAAAAGAAAAGGATAGACATACAGAATGCGCTCCGACTTGTCCGTTTTTTAAAATTTTTTAAAGATATTTTACAAGTCGGGTGCGAAAATATCGGAGCACATATGTCGGGACTTTCACATTGACATTTTAAGACGAATGAATTTAAATTGCGCTTGTGGCGCAGTTGGTAGAGCGCTTGCTTTTGAAAATTATCAGTGCGCATATGTAGGGGGCGCAAATGTCGGGCACAAATATCGTTGCGCATTTATAAAGCGTAAATGTCGGGGCACAAATGTCATTGCGCAATTATAGAACGTAAATGTTGGGGCGCAAATATCGGAGCGCAAATGTCAGGGGGCATATGTAGGGAGCGCAAATGTGAAAGTGCAAATGTCAGGTGCGCATATATGAGAACACAAAAGTCCCCACCCGATTCTTGCTACTGGGAGGTGTTTTTATTTTTCTATAAGCTTATTTATTGAAACGAAAACATCTTTGGCAATGTGTTTATATTGGCGCTGATAAAAATATTTCACGCCCAGACGGATGAAATCCATAGAAGGTTAAGAAATCGAGATCTTTGTCATTGAATCAATGTTACCTTATTTCTATGGCTGAGAATTGAATATTTCGAAAATTTTGATTCAAATTTCAAAAACATGCCAAGGCGCATAACTACTAGAAGTTCCGCAAAAGCCAAAAAGTCGACTTTGAAAAAATCCTCCAAAAAAGGTTTTTCTTAATTTAAAATTTTAATATAAAATTTTTTAGCAAAAATTACAGCAAAATTGTTACCTGCTCCCGGGACGAAAAATGTTGCTAAAAGAAGAACAACTCGTTCTCAAGTTCGAAAGAAAGATCCAAAAAAGACTATAAAGAAAAATGGTTCGTCACAAATTAATGGCCTTTTAGATACGGTAAAAATCATGTTTTTTACGGGATACAAAAAAGGATTGTTGCGCAATTTTTTTCGAAATTTTCCCAAAATAATCTTACAGAATGAGTCAACACGTGCATTTTTGTGGTTTTTGGGGCCCGAAAAAATTATTTGGGACCGACAAATATTTTACTAAAAATGACCCATATAAGGGGTAATTTTATGTGGAAAATCGATTGCGCGCATTTTCGAAGCATGAAAACGCTTTTCTGACCCTGATTCAGGAAATGGATTCGATGTATTGACACGAAAATCGAAAAAATATTTATTTTTGCCTTGATCCTGGTTCAGGGAATGGATTCGGTATATTGACGCAAAAATCGAAAAAATTTCTTTTTTCGCCCGTACGTCAATCCATTTTCTGAATCAGGATCAAGATAATTTTTTCATGCTTCGGAAATGCGCGCAATCGATTTCTCGCATAGAAAAATGCCCTGGGCTTTAAAAACGCTTTCCGGATCATTTTTAGCCTATTTTCGCTTCAATACACACATCTCTTCCCTGAATCAGGGCCAGGTAATCTTTTTCAATATTCTGCAATGCATGCAATCGATTTCTCGTAAGAAAATCCTATTTAGGATTATTTTGCTGAAAATTAAAAAATTTTAAAAACCCTCAAAAATCGCAAAACCCTTTTTAACAACATGTAAATTTAGGTGATCGGAGATGTCTTCGGCAAAATGAATCGCACAGCTATGTTAGAAGAGAAAGAAGCAAGAGAATTTGAGAAAGAAAGAAAAATAAGGCTCAAAAAATTTATGGGTGAGAAAAATGTTGACAAGTCTTGAAATTTTGTATCAAAAAATTTTAGCCGGTGAACTATCTGATGATGAATACGAGCAGCCTTCGACTTCGAAAAAATTCAAAGCAAGTGGCTCAAGAAAGCCTTTTCCATGGGAAAGGGTGAAAGAAATGGCCAAGAAAACTGCAAATTTGCATAAACGAAACGCATTTTTGGAAGAAAATGAAGATTCTGATGAGAGTGCACAAAAGGTAATTTTTGTGAAAATTTAAATTAGTATGTAAACTTGGTTTTGGGAGAGGTTTAAAAAACTGGGACCAAATGGCCGAGGGAGGATGGGGGTATTTTTGAAAATATATATGTTACCGACAGAACTGAGAATCCGGCATCTCAGAGATGTCTAGGCAGAACTGAGATTCTCAGCTTCGTCTAAATTAGAGTTAGGTCTAGGCTTAAGCCTAGGCTTAGGCCTAAGCTTAAACCTAAGCTTAGGGCTAAGCTTAAGCCTAAGTCTAGTCTTAGGTCTAAGCCTAAATGCCTAGACAGAGCTGAAAATCTCAGTTCTGCCTAGGCATATCTGAGACGTCGGATTCTCAATTCTGCCGATAACATACATATTTTTTAAAAATGTATCTAGCCAAATTACCAGGCACATGTTCTTTCTTTCTATTGTGAGTGGAAAAGGAGAAAAAATAAAATAAATCTATAGAGCATCGGTTTTTCGTCTTGTAGGCACAGGTTCGATCCCGCTAGAGTCAAATTTTTAATTTTTTTACAAAACTTGAATTTTAGACCTATGTGCCAATTGAAACCGTTCCACTAAATTATGGAGTTCCTTACGAAAAACTCATCGACATCCTAAAATTTGTGGACCGTCATGAATCCGAGAAATGTCTCCTAGTCTCCAAAAGATGGTCCTCAATCGTTGCTTCGTCGGAAAAGAATTTACCCTGCCGTGAAAAAATCCAAATCTACAACACCAACAATGTATTTTGGCTAAAACGGAAAGGCGCCGCACAAGAACGCATCACAGAATCCAAGGCCGAAATTTTACGAAAATGTTTATGCACAAAATTTGAAATCCTAAGATTCAACGATGAAGTTATGGAAGAATTGGAGCAAGTGTCAAAATTTGCTGGCAGACAAATTGCAACAAATGAAGTCCACTTTACGGTTGATGATGATTTTGACGAGATGGGAATTTTGAAATTTTTGCCAAAAATTTTAAAGAAGATTATTCGTGCGCAAAAAGTGGTGTTGATTTTGAAGGCCAAAGTGTTAAATATGATTTTTAAAAATCCTGGGCTTTTGACGATCCCGGATCCGCCGAGAGAAGTCGATTTGAAAGCAGCCCCGAGTTATTATGTTTATGGTGGGAAATATAGTGATGCTACTGGGATTTGTGCATCTGTAAAAGTAAGTGGAACTACTACACATAAGGGGGACCCACGAAAATATTTCAAAAATTTTGTTCTGGAAATGATCTCTCTAGGGAGTAAAAACATGTGAGAGAATCCGAATTTGACATTTTTGAAGCGAAAAAACGTTTCCTTGATTCAGGAAAAGCCTGTTATTGAAGCGAAAAATCGCATAGCCCCAAGTAAGCTAGTGAGATTTAGTAATCAAGAATGAATTTATAGTTTTGAAATTTTTGCAAATTTTCGCCCATAAACGAAAAAATTCCGCATGCGATGTCCAAGTGGATAGGAACGCAGCCCGTCCGATCTGGCAAGTTAAGCAACTTTGGGCCCGCAGGCTCGATTCCCGGTGAATAAAATTTTTGATTTTCTAAAAAAAGTTTGATTTTCAGAGAGAGAAAAAATTTTGCTCAATAAAAATTAAAAAACTTTTTCAAATAAAAAATTTTTTACACCATGATTGAACCTGCGGACCCAACGTTGCTTAACTTGCCAGATCGGAGGAGCGGCATTCTAGCCACTTGACAATCACTTTTTATTTTAGGTCCTAAACTTCATTCAACACAACAAAGAACTATACAAACCGAATAGATTCTCTTTGCACTTCGAAAGTCAGCTGGATGGATTTTGGGAAAAATATGTCGACGTAAGAATTTTTCTCATGCTAATAATATCTACTTCTCATCATTTTTCGCCCAAAAACCATCATTTTTTTACCAAAAATCATCACTTTTTCACCGAAAAATCATCTTTTTTCACCAAAAATCAACATTTTCCAACAAAAATCCTAATTTTTTTACCAAAAATCAATTTTAGTACTTTCTGAAAACAAAAGATCTCGAACGCCTACCCAGATGTATTCAAATTGGTAAGATTTGGGTTTTTAAAGGATGAGTCAACTCGGAAAAAATTTGTCCTAATTTGAATATATTCAGAAAGTTGATGAAAAATGGAGCAATTTTTGTTTTTATGGCACCTCTGAAACACTGTAGCTTTTGAGAAAATTGCATGTAAAGTTTCGTCTGTGTATTACAACGAAAACACGTTTCAACTCTGTGTATTACAACAAAAACGTTGTCTACGTTTCAAATTCCTGATTCAATCAAAATTTGTTTATTGACAAAAAAAATAATTTGAATTTCTTGAGTATTAAGTATATATAGCATTTTTCTCAGCTCAATGAGACGAATAAAATGACACCAAAATTATTCATTTTGAAAATCATTTTGGGTTATTGAAACAAAAACATAATCAGAATTTTCGTTTCAATAACCCAAAATGATTTTCAAATTGAATAATTTTGGTATCATTTTATTTGTCTCATTGAGCTGAGAAAAATACTATATTTACTTTTTTCTAGATGCTCAAGAAATTCAGATTATTTTCTTGTCAATAAACAACTTTTGATTGAATCAGGAGTTTGAAAGCTAGATTGTATAATTTCAAACGCAATTATCTCGAAAACTACAACGATTCAGAGGGTGTTGTAAAAACAAAAAGTGCTCAATTTTTCATAAACTTTTCGAATAATAAAAATTATGGCAATCATACATTGACAAGGGGGGTACTGTACCTCCCTAATTTGTTGTATCGGGGGAAAAATTAATGGGCCAATTCGTATTTTGACGGCGAACACGTCCAAAACATACGAATTCGTATTTGACTACGATTTCGTATTTCCAATTCGTAGGGTCCAAAAAAATTCATATAAAAATTCGTATTTCGACTTTTTCGCCTGTCAACGTTTTTTTGGTGGACAGTAACCTTTGGGACCAATTCGTATTTTGGGGTCCAGTACCCCCCTGCTTGCCCATGTATGATGGCAACTATTTTCCGAGTGGACTGGTCCTTTAAGGAAATTTTTTATTATAAAATTGATATTTCCAGATGCTGCTGTAAACACAACGATTTTCGAATCCATGAAGAAATACCTCAAAAATTCTCATGCAATAGAGTCAACAGAGGGCACAGGAGGATCCAAAATTTATATCTACAAGTTTAGAAGACAGGGAGGAGCTATTTTAAAAATTGTAATTGGGCCAAATCTGCCAACATATTATACTGTTCTGATGAAAGAAGATTTAGATGATTTGGCGCATCGTTAATCTTTGTTTATAGTCCTTTTGGGGCTATCCAAATATTACATTATCATGTTGGGAAAGACGGGGTGAGCCCTCTCCACAAAAAGTTGATAACGCGGGGGAGGGAGGGTAAAAAATCGGAAAAAATTGATAACGTAATATCTGGACAGCCCCTTTCTGCATCAGATCTAGAGTAGTGATGCGTCGAAATCGCGATTTCGAAATTTCGGACTACGGCGCCCAAAAAAAGATTTTTCCGATTTCACGCTTCACTAATCGAAAGGCCGACCGTCCGATCTTGCAAGTTAAGCAGCGTTGAGTAAGGTTCGATCTCGCTGAATCAAACTTTTGATTTTTTAAAGAAAATAATGATTTGGCAAAATTTCTTAACTATCATTATTTTCTTGAAAATCAAAAGTTCTAGAGGAGATCGAACCTGGCGGTCTCAACGTTGCTTAACTTGCCAGATCGGACAGTTGATTTTTTTGTCCACTGCATAATGTACATTTAACTTGTTTAAATAATTTATTTTCTAATAAATTTGTAAAGCTACTACAATAGGGAGAGATCTACCCACGTGAAAAAATTTTCAAAAATTTTTTCTGGAAATGTTTCCTTTAGGGGTAAAAACATGTGGGGAATCTGAATTTGACATTTTCGAAGCGAAAAAACGCTTCCCTGATTCAGGAAAGGCTTGTATATTGAAGCGAAAAGTCACAAAAATCGCATCAGGGAAGCGTTTTTTCGCTTTGAAAATGTCAAATTTGAATTTCCCGCATGTTTTTACCCCTAGAAAGGTCATTTCTAGAAAAAATTTTTGAAAATTTTTTCACGTCCACTCCTCCCTATTGAAATTTGTTTATTCACGAGTCTCTGGTTGAACAAAAGCAAAACAAGTGACCGGCTTTTTGGTCACTTCACAAAATAATTTCGAACTAAAAACCGTATACGAAAATCGATTTTTCGAACAAACTACGTCGATAGGCCTCTTGAACATTTGTCGTCCAGCGCTGAAGATCATTTGTTTGGATATTGTTGGACTTGCTACCATGTTCTAAAAATGCAATAAAAATTTTTCGCTTTATCATGGGAATATTTCTTTAAAATTCCGTGATATTCTATTATTTTGAGTCATGCTGAACAACTTTCAAAAAAAAAATTTTAGAAAAAAAGTTGTATGACCATGAAATATACCAGGCAAAATTAAATTGACTGAGGTGAGATTCGAACCCAAGATCATTGGATCTCGAATCCGGGAGCACTACCACTGAGCCAAGTTTACATTAAAATTTTGGATTTTTAATTTTGCTTATAATTTAACATGAATTTGTTTCCTTTTATAAATAACAATTTTTTTCAAAAAAATTTTTTTGAATTTTTTTAGCATAAATTAAAATAATAGAATATCCCGGAATTTTGAAGAAGTATTCGTGTTAACACAAAATTTGAATTGTTGTTACTTCTTTCATGAGCTTTCTTAACAATTTATGACTGCACTTGGGGTTTTTGTTGATGACATTTTTGACTCCAGCTAAGCGTTTCGACTTCAATTTTAAGTTGAAATCAGCGGCGAGATCATTGTCGTTGTAATCGAGTAGCGGCTGAAAAATTATAATATAAGCAGCTGGTTATTGCATTGACTCAAGGATTTCAACAAAATTTTCTGAGCGTTTCCCGCTTAAAATGAGTGTTTTTCAGAAAAAATGTTTGCGCCTCTCGGCGCGAAAAACGGACTTTACTGATTTTGAAAATTTTTTTAAAAACTCGAAAAAATTGCCTTGGTCCCCCCTTATTTTTTATCCAAATTTTAACAAAATTTTCGAAAAAAGCATAAGGGGGGACCAAGGTAAAAAAATTTTGGAGCTATACAAGCTGGGGGGACCCAATCAACGATGATTTTTTTCGGGAAAAATTTTTTCGCAAAAAATCACG
>JAQGBS010000594.1:0-20288 GCA_034698545.1 Acrobeloides obliquus
TTAACAAGTATCTCAAACGTTTTACCATAAGTATTCCCTACTAATTACCAATCAACCAAGTTATGTGTAACATGTCTTGGCGTCTCTTCGCCGAGCCAAACTCAATGCATAATTAATAATTAGCGATACAGTCAAACCTCCATATAATGACACCCCCAGGGAGGAGTCGTTATATCGAATCGAATGGGGGGGGGGGGGGTACATTTGGAGATGTCGTTATAAAGAAGTTTGACTGTAGCTTGGTTCTCTGTATAACGTTGATTTTATGTTTTTTGTGTGTAAAACTGAACTGTGATAACAAGTTAAATTTTTTAATCACGAGTACATTAATTGCGTTTTTTATTGTTTAATAAAGTATCGAATACAACTTGATTACATATTTAAAATAAATTATGGATTAAGGGGCGCCACTAATTCGTTCTTGATTCAGGGTTGGTGTATTGAAACGAAAATCAACACTTTTAGTTTTTATGTAGGCTTCAGAACCGTAGCTTTTTCAAAAAAATTTTTTCTAAAAAAATGGCTTGATGGGGGCGTTCGAATGAGCCAACGGGCGGCTGAAATAGATGCCAACTCAATTTTCGGTGAATTTTTGAAATACGGGAGTAAATTATTGAACACCCTGTATTTGTGGCGGTCCTAAGAGTCACTTCACAAGTGAAAAACATATATACAGACATACAAACAAAAATATTGAGTAAGGCTGCTCGCTAAACATCTCGACTTGCGTCTCGAATTCGTAACTCAAGTCGAGACGGCGTCTCGAATTCGTTTCGACCTCGTTTAAATTAGTTGAAGTATTGACACGGAAACCCTGAATTTTACATGTTTTAAAATATGCTTAATTATTGGGTGTATTTAAAAAGCAAAGACGGCATTCTTTATATCTCGATGAGACGAACAAAACGACACTAAATTTATCTAATCTAATCATTGTTTTGGGTTATTGAGACGAAAATATGAACCAGAGTTTTCGTTTCAATAACCCAAAACAATTATTAAAATGGATAAATTTGTTGTCGTTTTGTTCGTCTCGTCGAGCTATAAACGAATGCCGTCTTTGTTTTTTAAATACACCCGATAATTAAGCGTATTTAAAAAAATGTAAAACTCAGGGTTTTCGTGTCAATGCTCAACTAGTTCAAACGAGGTTGAGACGTTTAGTGCGCAGCTTAATACAGAGGTAAGAATCAAACTCGCATGGAGTTTTGTTTCGATTAGTTAAAGTTTTGGTTCTTTTTTATACAAAAAGTATTCGCAAAAAAATCGGTATTAGTTCGGATTAGCGACCCAAAATGACAGGGTTAAAAACTCGAAAAAATATATATAATTTTCCGGATTTTGAACCCTGTCATTTGGGGTGGCTAATCCGAACTAGTACCAAAAAATCTGATCGCGTATAAAAAAATCAATATAAATTGAGACTAAACAGAAGTAGGTCAACTTCGAATGCTCTTATACAATTCTTGGAGTCGTCTTCGAGCATCCAATACACGGCGCTCTTGCATACTGATATCCTGCTCACTTATTATAGGTAGCTAAAATTTTCCATACAGGGTGGGCTTTTAGATAACGTACTCCTCTCTATAACGAACAGATCTCCCATGAGTTTTCGAACGCTTTAATCAAAGTTTTCGGCGTGTGCAATCGATTTTCCATATAAAATTACACCCGACGTAATTGTTTAGAAATGAGCTCAAAATAGCTCCCTTGACCCGAAATCAGGAAAAATAGGTGTACTGAAGCGAAAATCGCTTGAATCAGGGTCAGATATGTTTTCCACGCTTCGAAAATGCACAAATAGATTTCTGGCGTAAAATTCCCCCCCCCCCCAAAAACTTTCATCAAAATGATGTTTTTCTTTTCAAAGTTTGTACGACATTGAAATAAAAGTTGAACTGAACTTTTCAATCCTACTGTATATTGCTATATCTCAAACAAAAAATTTCCATACTTGCACAAAAGGCTGATCAACGTTGGCGTGAATCAATGGGTTCGAATCAATTTGTTTTTTCGTTGCAGTTTGGCCAGTTAGTGGCGTGCCATTGGGGGTTTGAAGTGCGGCATAAAGTGTGGCCGCCGCCGCTTCTTCACTAACTACGCCAATAGCCGCTTCAATTTTTCCGGCCAGGATGAGCTTTTGCTCAATATGACTGTTTTCGTCGGTGCTGTGTAAGCGATCTGCTAAACGAACGGGCACCATTGCCGACAGTCTTTCCAATGATTTTGTCCAGAATATCTGTATATGAAAATGTAAATGAGATGAAGAAAAAAGTTATATTAATTGAATAAATTCGGATTCCCTGCATGTTTTTACCCGGGGTCATTTCCAGAAAAAAATTTTGAAAATTTTTTCATGTGGGTGGCTTCCCTATTGTGTAGTAGCTCTTAAAAATTTTATCACCTGTTTAGGTTTTTCGACTTTGTTAACGTGTTTGTGTGTCACTCTTTTTGAAGCATCCGTTGGCATATCTTGTGTCACCTTCGAGGTCGTATGAACTAATGTGACTGGCTGTTTAAATATCGAAACTGTCTTGCGCCAAGGAGCCTCTTTCAAGCCTTCGAACCTATAAAAAATGTATAACATGTTACTCGCAACAAATAGTGTACAAGTAGGGAGGTCTTCAAGGACCAGTCCAGTGGGAGAAAAAAGTTGATATTCGGAAAGTTCATGAAAAATGAAGCATTTTTTGTTTTTACGGCATCTTCTGAATCGATGTAGTTTTCGAGATAATTGTGTTTGAAATTACATGTTTTCGTTGTAATACACAAACTTTTTTGAATTTTTTGCGGAAAAATCGCTTTTTTTAAAGTTTCATAAAAGGAACATTCTAGCAATTTTTTATAGCTAAACGAGACGAATAAAATGACACTAAAATTCTTCAATTTGAAAATTGTTTTGGGTTATTGAAACGAAAATTCTGATTCAGGGTTTTCGTTGCAATAACCCAAAACAATTTTCAAATTGGATAATTTTAGTGTCATTTTGTTCGTCTCGTTGAGCTATAAAAAATTGCTACATTGTTCATTTGATGAAAATTTAAAAAATCGATTTTTTCGCAAAAATTCAAAAAAGTTTGCGTATTACAACGAAAACATGTACATGTGCATTACAAGGAAAACATGTACCCACATCAAATTACTGGGTCATTTTTAGAAAAAAATGTTCGTCTCCAAAATTCATGAAAAATCCACTTTTTGGGACACCCTGGTATAAAACACATTACCCTGAATCAGGGTAATGCGTGTGTTATACATAAAACTAACCCGGTTTTTTGCGACAAATTCGTGCCAGCACGTTCCTTCCCTTTCAGACCTTTCTTGACCACTAAAACTTCAGATGATCGTATTCTACCCATAATTTTTACCTAACATTGTTTTTAAAATATAACAGTTAATTATTGAGAAAGATATTTTTGACAAGAAACAATTCTAGCTTCGGAGTTGAAGGGTTGTACTTTTTATTAATCATTCAAACAATTTTTCAATAAATAAAACCAAAAATATTCAACAACACAAAAACATTGAGATAAATATAAGGTATAAAAAAAAGAGGAGGAAGCTACTACACAATAAGGGGGAGGGCCATCCACGTGAATAAATTTTTGAAAATTTTTTTCTGGAATTTTCTAGAAATGACACCTCTAGGGGGTAAACAACATGCGGGGAATCCGAATTTGGCAATTTGACGAAGCGAAAAAACGCTTCCCTGATTCAGGGAAGGTGTATTGTGTATTGTCAAGTCGCAAAAGGAAAGACGTATGTATTGAAGCGAAAAGTCGTAAAAATGCGATTTTGCAACTTTTCGCTTCAATACACAACACACCTTCCCTGAATCAAGAAAGAGTTTTTCGCTTCGTCAAATTCGGATTTTTTTACCCCTAAAGGTATCATTTTCTAGAAAATTCCAGAAAAAAATTTTCGAAAAATGTCTCACGTGGATGGCCCCCCTAGTAGCTCCAAGAGAAGCACTGGTACCAAATAATTAATGAGATTATGCGCAGTCTTCAAAAATACGAAGTGTTTAATGTTCTGTGTCCGGGCCGGCGTTGTCGGACTCGTGCTTTCGCTTAGTGCCACGTTTGCCATTGTTCTGTGATGCTGAAGCTGATGTGTTGATGGCGTCAGCTGCATCGCCATTCTGTGCTCTTGCTTCATAATCTTCGCTTTCGTCCTCATCCTGAAAATTAAGAGTATTAAAAGACCAGTTCACTCGGAAAAAAAAGTTGCCATAATTTGTCGATATTTGAAAAGTTCATGAAAAATGGAGCATTTTTTGTTTTTACGGCATGTTCTGAATCGTTATAGTTTTCGAGATAATTGCGTTTGAAATTGTACATGTTTTCGTTGTAATACACAAGCTTTTTTGAATTTTTAAATCGATTTTTTAAATTTTTCATAAAATGAACATTGTAGATATTTTTTAGCTAAATGAGATGAACAAAATGACACCAAAATTATCCAATTTGAACATTATTTTGGGTGATTGAAACGAAAATTCTGATTCAGGGTTTTCGTTTCAATACACAAATTGAAAACTTCAAACGCAATTATCTCGAAAACTACAACGATTCAGAAGATGACATAAAAATAAAAAATGCTCCATTTTTCATGAACTTTTCAAATACCAACAAAAATGGAAACTTTTTTCCCACTCGACTGTTTCTTGAAAAAGTCATTCGTAGATGAATATAAAGATTACTTGAAGTGCCTTTGAACTTTGTAAGTAGGATAAGCCTACACCTTCTTCCTCTTCGTCTTCGAAGTCTTCGCCGGATTCTCCAGAGATGTCTGAGTCAAATGCATCTTCATGGTCTTCTCCTTCATCGCCACTGATTTCCAACTCAATGTTGTTAATATCGAACCCGTCCAAGTACTTGACTTGGGGTAGTAAAACGAAGACATCTTCGCGATAGCTAAATTTTTTGTGTTCCTTTCAAATTCTTATCTTTTTTCAGCGAAAAAGGAAAATTTTTTATCCTACTACAGGGTGAGTAAAAAAGTGCATTTTTGCGATTTTGGGGCGCGAAAAAATTTTTTACTAAAAATGACCCATATATGGGTAATTTTATGCGATTGTGTACATTTTCTAAGCATGAAAAAATTATATTGACCCTGATTCAGGGAAGATGTATTGTGTATTGAAGCGAAAAGTCGCAAAAATGCGATTTTTGCCTAAAAATGACCCCTTTTAGGGTAAAAATGTGCGGGGAATCCGATTTGACATTTATAAAATTCCTCGGATTCAAGAAAAGCTGTATATCGACGCGAAAATTTGAGAAAATAACATATTTTGGTCTAAAAACAACGCTTTTTCTTTCCCCATACATTTTTACCCGAAAAGGGGGTCGTTTTTAGGCAAGAATCACATTTTTGCGACTTTTCGCTCCAATACACAATACGCCTTCCATGAATCAGGGAAGCTTGGCTACGCCACTGGCACCCCCGTAAAATTTTAAGATGTTAAAATAAAATCTACTTTGGGAGGCGTGTAACTTCATTGGTGAAGAGATCGAGTGTTGCCAATTTGGATAGTTTTTGGAGCGGTTTTAAAGCATCGATTGTTTTGACTGCATTGCCACACAAATTCAAATGTTCAATATTTGGGCATTTTTCTACGAGCTGGTCAAAATCACTGATTTTGTTATCCGAGAGATCAACTAAACAATTTTTAGTTATTTAAATAGGATGTAAATATACAGGGTGATTTGGAAAAAGAGAATTTTGCGATTTTTTCAAAAAAATTTTTAATTTTCACCAAAATAACCCTATAGGGGGTTTTCTATGCCGAGTAATAGATTGCGCGCATTGCCGAACCATGAAAATGCTTCCCTGATTCAGAGAAAAGGCATGTGTATATTGAAGCGAAAATAGGCTAATTCGGGGTCAGAGAAGCGTTTTCAAAAAAAAACAAAGACAGCGTTCTTTATAGCTCGACGAGACGCATAAAATGACACCAAATTTATCTAATTTGAAAATTGTTTTGGGTTATTGAAACGAAAACTCTGAAACAGAGTTTTCATTCAACAATTATCAAAATGGATAAGTTTGGTATCGTTTTGCTCGTCTCGTCGAGCTATAAAGAATGAACGCTTCCTGATTCAAGGAAGAGACATGTGTGTAAAGAAGTGAAAATAGGCTAATTCGTGGTCAGTGAAAGCGTTTTCAAGGTTCGGCAATGCGCGCAATCAATTCCTCGATAGAAAAACTATAGAGTTATTTTGGTGAAAATGAAAAAACTTGAAAATTTTTGAAAAAGTCGCGCAAATTTCTTCTTTTTTAATCATTCTGTAACTAATTTTACCTGTCGTAAGCTCTGGCAAATTTGGGAGACCATCGAGATTTTTGAGACCTATAAATAGTTAACATTAGAAGTGTTCCCAAAAAAGTGGTGCGTTTTGAGATTTTATGTTTTAGTAAAAGTTGTTTGCCTAGGTTTAGACTTTGGCTTAAGCTTAGGTTTAGGCTTAGACATAGGTTTAGGCTTAACACGAGAATACTTCTTTAAAATTCCGGGATATTCTATTAGTTATGTTGAACAACTTTCAAAAAAAAAATTTTTTGAAAAAAGTTGTTATAAAAAGAAAAAAATTCATATTAAATTATAGGCAAAATCAAAACTCATAATTTTAAGGTGGACATAGCTCAATATAATGCTTCCGGATTTGAGATCTAATGATCTCGGGTTCGAATCCCACCTGAGTCGATTTGATTTTGCTGGTATATTCATGGTCAGACAGCTTTTTTTCAAAAAACTTTTTCTGAAAGTCTTTGTTCAGCATAACTCAAAATAATAGAATATCCCGGAATTTTAAAGAAGTATTCCCGTGTTAAGCCTTATTCTGATGAAATATGATTGAAACACTATATCTTTGTCAGGAGCTTACCCATGTTAATTGCACTCATCACCCGCAATTTGTTTAGTGCTTGCGGAAATCCATCGAACGTCGCCACTTTGCAATTGTCTAACGTCAGATCATAAACTTGATCATGTTCACGGCCATTAAGTTCGAGCTGAATTCGGTCAACGAGTGCCTTTGAACCCATTATGATATACTTGAAGCTGCGAGAAAATTAGCACAAGTTTTTGCTAAAAAAACCTCTTAGGCTTAAATTCATCTTGATCTCGTTTGAATTAGTTGGGGTATTGACACGAAAACCCTGAATTTTACATTTTTTAAATATGCTTAATTGGGTATATTTAAAAAACAAAGGCGGCATTCTTTATAGCTCGGCGAGAAGAACAAAACGAGATAAAATTTATCCATTTTGATAATTGTTTTGGGTTATTAAAACGAAAACCCTGAATCAGAATTTTCGTTTCAATAACCCAAACAATTATCAACATGGATCAATTTGATGTCGTTTTGTTCGTCTCGTCGAGCTATAAACGAATGCCGTCTTTGTTTTTTAAATAAATCCAATGATTAAGCGTATTTTAAAAAAATGAAATTTCAGGGTTTTCGTGTCAACACTCCAACTAATTCAAACGAGGATGAGACGTCGTCTTGACTTGAGTCACGAATTCGAGATGCAAGTCAAGACGTTTAGTGTCTCGGTTTAGTTGTATCGAGAAGGTTAACGTCGCGTTTAGCGTCTCGACCAGCTAGTCGAGACGTTTAGCCTTATTAATAAACACGAATAACAGAAAATTTGGTTGAAATCGAAACACACAAGCCTAAACACATGTAATGCCTTTGCTGCGCGCCATTTTTCCCTACCATAAAAAACAATGTTTTTTTTTCAAAAAAAAGCTTTAAAAATCGACACCTAAAATGTTGGCATTATATGCTATTTATATATCGATTTTGCCTGAATCAAGTTGATGACTTTCAAATTTGAACACTAACCCCAGACCGAATGTTCACTTTTATCACGAGTCTCCTTTTCCTGCACACACACATAAACAATTCGTTGGCAACAACACCGTTTCAATCAACATTTTAGTGACAACCTGTTTTTTTTCTTCGATATTAGCTGATATGAACATTTCACGTTTCTGAAATGAAATGCGGGTTTTTTTTGAAATTGTACAACCATGCATGTCTAAGTAAAATGATTGCGTGATGATGGGCCCTTATGGAACCCCAACAATTTGTGTTATTTTGATTTAGGGTGCGCGCGCTAGCAGTCGTGAAATGCAACCGAAACGTGAAATGATCGTCTGTGTATTGAAGCGAAAACCTGAAACTGAATTCCTGAACGAATTTTTGAAAAATTATTCCACCACCAATCGATAGAGCGCGCATCGAAAAACGGTAGTACCCCCCCCCCCCCCAATTTTCGTGAAAAAAATATTCTTCGTTTTTGAGGAAATTTAGTTCAAAGTTGATTTCGGTCATTTTTTCCAAACTTTGAACTAAATTTCCTCAAAAAAGAAGAATTTATTTTACATGAAAATTGGGGTACTACATTTTTTCGATGCGAACTATCAATTGGCGGTGGGGTTTTTCAAAAAAAATTCCTTCAGGAATTCAAATTCAGGTTTTCGTTTCAATACACAGACCATTTCAATGTGTAAAATCGATTCCCCGCATAGAACCCCCCCCCCCCCGAAGGAGTCATTTTTATAACGATACGATTGAATTTGCAAAAGCCGATGGTTATTTTCTGAACGACCCAATATTTCCGGACGCTAGTCGCCTGGCAATTCGGACTCATTTCCGCCCGGAAATCGTCCAGAAACGGGTTTGAATTTGCCTGAGTATTGACACGAAAACCCTGAATTTTACACTTTTTTAAATACGCTTAATGGTTGTATTTAAAAAACAAAGACGGCATTCTTTATAGCTTGACGAGACGAACAAAACGACATCAAATTTATCCAATTTGAGAATTGTTTTGGGTTATTGGAACGAAGACTCTGATTCAGGGTTTTCGTCTCAATAACCCAAAACAATGATCAAATTGGATAAATTTGGTGCCGTTTTGTTCGTCTCGTCGAGCTATAAAGAATGCCGTCTGTTTTTTAAATACACCCATTAAGCGTATTTAAAAAAGTGTAAAATTCAGGGTTTTCGTGTCAATACTCAGACAAATTTAAACCCGTTTCTGGAAATTTGAATTTGTGTACATGTTTTCGTTGTAATATACAAACTTTTTTGAATTTTTTATACTAAAATCGTCAACAATTTTTAATGTAAATATCTTTATTGTAAATTATGAATGGTTAATATTTAAGAATGGTTTATTTTTCACCGTTTGAGCAAAAAAGTTTATTTTTTGTGCAAAAAATTTGAAGCAGTTTGTTTATTACAACGAAAACATGTACACAAATTTCAAACGCAATTATCTCGAAAACTACAACGATTCAGAGGTTGTCGTATAAACGAAAACTGCTCCATTTTTCATAAGGGTCGCCACAAGCACGGCACAAGCTATCGTACGAAAGTACGACGGCCCCACAAGCTGTCGTACGACGCAGTACGATAGCATCGTACGAAATTCGTACGATAGCTTGTGGCCATTTCGTCCGTCGTACGAGTGTATGTATTTTACACTCGTACGATGACTTCGTACGATAGCTTGTGCCGTCGCTTGTGGGGACACGATAGTTTGTGGCGACCCTAATCTATCTGAATATATTAGTTTGGGGGTTTTTTCCGAGTGGACTGGTCCTTTAAAGTTTGTTTTTATGGTTTTTTAAATTAAGGAAGTATGATTTTTTCTTCTTTTAACGATTTAAAAAACATGTCCTTTTAATTTTTTGTCTTTGTAAATTTGTTATTTAATTTAATTGGATTAACTTCCTTGATTCGTGTTCACTGACAATTAGGGTCACTAAAAATGATCAAAATAAAAACATGACCTGTTGGGTATGAGTAGAGATCGATAAAAATCAATATTTGGTTATTCGTTTTTTGAACGAAAAACTGCCATTTTCGATGTTTAGAGTGTTATTAGTTTTTCGAAAAAGGATGGAGGGGCTGAGCAAAAATTTTAAATTCTACTATGTATATAAAAATATATCTTTTCATATGTTGCGTTCAAGTATGTCAAAAAAGTTGTCAAACAAGTCTAACTTTGCCTGATTTTCAATAAAATCGTGTTTATTGAAACGATTGGTCATGAAGGGCTATAGGAACTTCCTCAACGGAATTTTCACAACGGGGTTCAAAACGACATGTGGAACTTCCACAACGATTTTCACGGGAAAATCGACCCTTGTGGAAGTTCCTAGAGCCGTCATGAAGCATAAAATTTGTTGCCTGATTTGATGCTTCATGACCAATCGTTTCAATAAACACGATTTTATTGAGAATCGGGCAAAGTTAGACTTTTTTGACATGCTTGAACGCAGCCACATACATAAAAATTAGGAATATGCGTCCCCAAATAGTATTCCGCTTGCACCAACTAGCTGGTATTCGCTTGGCACGAAATGTTTGCACCTCATTGGCAGAAGAACGGGTCACTACTAACGAACTGTGTTATGAGCCCAATGATACCCCCAAAACAGGATTATTATCATCAGCCGAAATTAAAAGTGCCGCCCAACGTTGTACGAATTGTAAAAAGCCTCTCAAGCCAATAGCAACAGCTAACAGTAAGTCTATAATATTACCGGTTTCAAATACAGGATGAGCCACAAAAAAACCGTACTTTTAAAATTTTTTTCAAAAATCGATTCATAAAAATAACCCTGATGGATCATTTTTGAAAAAAAAATTGTGAAAATTTTTCCAAAAGTACGGCTTTTTTGGTTCCTTATAAGGAGGCTCTAAATGTCAACATGATTCTTTAGGTTCCCGATTTTTGCACTGCACTGATTGTAACTCATTTTACACAACTTCTTCGGGTGAAAGTGCTTCGAAATGGAATGTTCCTAAATTAAATGAGACTATTTTAAGACGTCCGCCGTATCCTAGAGAAATTACTAAATATTTGGACAAATATGTTATAGGTACGTGCGTGTGCAAATTTCATTTGCCGACTTTTCTTTTGCTAGAATTCAATTCTGAGCAGTCCAGTGGGGGAAAAAAGTTACAATTTTTGTTCATATTCGGAAAATTCATGAAAAATGGAGCATTTTTTGTTTTTAGGGCATCTTCTGAATCGTTGTAGTTGTTGAGATAATTGCGTTTGAAATTTTAAATTTGTGTATTGAAACGAAAACCCTGAATCAGAATTTTCGTTTCAATAACCCAAAACAATTTTCAAATAGGATAATTTTGGTGTCATTTTGTTCGTCTCATTTAGCTATAAAAATTGCTGCAATGTTCATTTTATGAAAATTTAAAAAATTGATGAAAAATTCGATTTTTCCGCAAAAAAGTTTGTGTATTACAACGAAGAGCTTGTACACAATTTCAAAATTCCAAACGCAATTATCTCGAAAACTACAGCGATTTAGAGGTTGTCGTAAAAACAAAAAATGCTTCATTTTTCATTATCTTTCCGAATATTTCATTTTTTTCATATGATTTTAACCTACTGGACTGGTCCTTTAAGGCATAAATGATTAACAAAATAACACGTTTATCCAGAAATTGAAAAATTACATTTTGAAGCAAAAATATTATGTTAGTAAAAATTGTGAAATTTACAAAAATATATTTGAAAATTTTTTTCTTGTAGATACAACAATGGTATATAACTTGTCAATATCGAATACAGACGCAGCTCAAATAGACAAACTAACTACAGCTTTATATTCAATAGCATTAATAATGGATATATACAATTTATGTTGGGTAATAGTCTGTATGCCTTTAATAATTATGGATCGCAAACTGTTTCATATAAATTTTAGGTAGTTTATTATTTGTGCGTGGTTCTTTTGAGAATCTGGATGTATTTTAGTACAATAAATTGGGGGGACCGAACGCTTCGCGCCCGGAGGGGGAAAGAAGTTGTATTTATTACCCGTACTCGAAACTCGGCCTTTTCCCGAGTATATGTGTTTTTTTGGCAGACGCAAAAACATTCGTTTTCTGTTGGGAATCGAACCTGCCAGCAATTTATATAAGCCGAGAGCCTTAGCCACTCGGCCATAAGTGTAACCTCTTACACGTCGATAAAATTGCATTATCATCTTACGTTAAAACATGATATGGGGCTAAAAAATTAATTTTTTTGTCGTAGCGAAAATACCCTAGAACATGGAGAAACCTCAGAAGAACAAATGATAATCCCTTGCGACTTGCGACCTCGGCGTGCTTGCGTCAGTATGACGAATTTGCGAAGGGTCTCAATTATAGGTTGGCAAGGTGGGGGGAGGGAGGGGACCGATGCGGTATTTCCCCACTACCTCCACCAAAAAAGGACCTTTTTTTAGCTTGAGATAGTCCTCTGACACCCAATTTTTATGGACCACCTCATATGTTCGACGGGGTCAATGCGTGGTCCCCCCCTCAATTTTGGGTCCGTGCGTGGGTCAGGGGAGGGAGAGACTGCTCCCCTTTCCCGACCTATGGTCTCAAGTTCTTATTTTAGAATTCTCCGCGGCATCATTATACTTTCATACTTCGTTTTTATAATCGGTAATATATTATTCACTTCATCAGTTCTCATAGAAAGGAAATTACAACCAGTAGAATATAAAGATATGTTCTTTATTGGTACATTGCTCTATGCATTGGGAACTCATTTATTAAGATGTCTTTGGGTGGCTATCTTCATTGAACGTGCTACTGCTACAATATTTAGCAAGATTTATGAACATGGAAGATTTTGGTGCTTATCTTTTATTTTACCAATTCTATTTTGTGGCTTAGCTATTGCAATAGTTGCTGCTAGATTTATTTGTAAGTACATAGGGATGTTACATTGCCACGAAAACGTGGCATTTGCCACGTTTTTGGACTTTTTGCCCGTTATTGGGCGTTTTTAAGGGGGGTAACATTTAGGGACTAATCTCCGAAAAACATTTTTTGCCAAAACAGCCTATATAGGGGTAAAATCATGCAAAAAATCGATTGCGCGCATTCCCGAAGTGTGAAGATGCTTCCTTGACCCTGATTCAGGGAAATAGATGTCTGTATTGAAGCGTAAATCGAAAAATTTTGAAATTTCTCCCTCACATTTCTGGGGGTAATTTCATGCGTAAATGCCACGTTTTGGCATGGTGTTTGCCATTTTGTCTATTTTGGCATGTAACACCCCTATAAGGACAGCACGTATGTTTCAACTCATAGAAAAACGGCAAAAAGTTTGTGCTGTCGGAAAAACACCCATAAATTTTCTGCCAAAAATTGTTTCAAAAAAAAGTAAAAATCCCATATCTTTCTTAAAACGACGATTCACAAAAAACCCATACTCAGTGTTATGGAATTTTTGAATTTTTTCTAAAATAACCCTATGGAGTTCTATGAGAGAAATCGGGGACGCATGGTATAAGCTATGTAAGAAGTAACTCAAGTATTTAGCTGCGCTCAATGAATATATTTTACCTGGAATACGTTTTTTTATTGATATTCTTGGTTGTACCGTAGGTTTTAGTTAAAAGGACTCAAAATTTATTGTTTCGGGTTCCGACAAGTTCCGGTCATTTTTGCTGTTCCGGTTCCGAACCCTGCTGTTCCGATCGTTGGACCTGTTCCGCGATAGCCCTGGTATATAGGGATCCTGAAGTCAAAATCGAAAAATTCCTTCGGATTCTTGTTCGCCATAACCGAACCCTGGAGTAATCGCTCTACTCTAGTCGTAACGCCAGTTCAACGGAAACACTTTTTTTCTACATCCCCATAGAACATGATACTTAGAGATAATATATCTTTATGGTATTTTAATTCAAATTTTATGATCCTTTCCTCAGGGTTCAGCAATATAGGGTGTCTAAAAAGTTCTTGCGCATATTTTTTTAATGCATTTTTTGACAATTTTTCAATAAAAATTTGATTTTATCTGTTTTTTTTAGTATGACAGAATTAAGACCAGCAATTATTCGCTTATTTGAGCAAGGAAAAAGTGGGAGAAAAAAACCGCTCAAGAAGTAATCAAGCGTTTTAAAGAAACTGGGAGCTATAACGACAGGCCAAGAAGCGGAAGACCAAGAACTGCTCGCACGCCAGCTAACAAACGCAAAATCAAGGGTAGAATACAGCAAAATCGGAGCAGCCTCAATGTGGAGCATTTTGGAGGCGGAAGCATGCTCGAAGCCCCATCAGTCTATCGATGCGTTGAAGAAGAGTTTGGTGAAGGCATGGAATGCAATTCCACAAGAAGTCATTGATCGAGTGGTGCACGACTTCCCGAAGCGTTTGAAGAAGTGTATCGAGGCCGGAGGTGGCCATGTTGAAAATAAATAGATATATTATGTTGTTGTTATTGTTGGGTTTTGCATAAATTTTTATTGAAAAATTGTCAAAAATGCATTAAAAAAATATGCGCAAGAACTTTTTAGACACCCTGTAGAGTGAGATCAAAAATTTTAGACACTAATCTTGCTTTTTAAAATTAATAAAAGAAGGCGTAAAATTAATGATAAAAGTAATGTCCAACTTTCTGATAGATATCAAGTAATTAATTTTCATGCATTTTCGATCAGTCCAGTTTTGAACAAAAATTTTTAAAAGAAAGTTCAAGTTGGGGCGATCAACGTTTGCATTGGAAGTAAATTCTAATTCGTTAACCCTGAAGAGATAAATACGAAACAAAATTGATTAAAAATTTGAACGTTTTTGTGTATTGAAGCGAAGGGATTGACGCCGTTTAATTTCCTGATCCAAGAATTTTGTATTGAAACGAAGAAAATTGAAAACGCTCAAATTTTAATGCAATTTTGTTTCGCATTTATCTCTTCAGGGGTTAACGAATAAGAATTTACTTCCAACGCAAAAGTTGATCGCCCCAACTTGAATTTTCTTTTAAAATTTTTTGTTCAAAACTTGCATGGTCCTTTAAATTATTTTTAGATCTCTGAAAATATACGAGTTTTTAAACTTATATATCCTATAATGATTATTGGTGTGTCGACTACAAGTTTAGGCACAATTATTGGCATAGTCAAAGTTATACCTAATATATTTAATCTGTTTAATTATATTCAAATTATTTATCATCAAGTAAGTTCAAAGCAATGCCGTTCGGAAAGGGGTACCAAGGGGGTAGTAACCTTATGATTTTTTGTTAGTCTTCGGCTGACCAAAACATGAGGGGGCTCTTTGATTTATTTCGGAATGTCGACCAGTTAGGAGGTTCGTACCCCCGGGCACATGTTTAAAGCTTAAAAGACAGTCCAGTAAGTTACAACCATATGAAAAATGATAGCTATAAAAAATTGCCACAATGTTCATTTTATGAAAATTTAAAAAATTGATGCAAAAATCTATTTTTCCGCAAAAAATTTTTAAAAAATTTGTGTATTACAACGACAAGTTTGTAACAAATTGAAAAGTTCAAACGCAATTATCTCGAAAATACAACGATTCAGAGCATGTCATAAAAACAAAAAATGCTCCATTTTTCTTTTTTTCTATATAAATAAAATTTTTAGCTTTTTTAATCCACATAACAGCTAGTCTGATTTTATGGGCTAAAGGAAATCGACTATATTCAAATAAACTAAGACGTTTTTGGAGAAAATTAATGCATAAATCAGTTTCAACAGAACAAACTCAAGTTGCAGTGGTGTTAAAAAATGTTGAAGGAATAGCTATAAATAAAAGTGAAACAATTGACGACTATTTTAAGCAGTTAAAGGAAATGTGGAAATAAATATTTTGTGTTAAAATTAAATTTTTGGGAACTAGTATCAATTAGGTATCCCACTGAACGTGAAAAATTTTTTTTCATTATTTAGAATTGACCCCTCTAGGGGTAATTTTATGCGGGGAATCCGAATTTCACATTTTCGAAACTTGAAAATCTTTCCCTGAATCAAGGTAAGGCTATTTATATGACGTATGGCATTTGATTTTGACCAGAATCACATGCCATACGTCATATAAATGTCCTTTTCTTGATTCGGAGAAAGATTTTCAGGTCTCGAAAATGTGAAATTCGGATTCTCCGCATAAAATTACCCCTAGAGGGATCAATTCCAAAAATTTTGTCGAAAAATTTCACGTTCAGTGGGATATCTAATCGATACTAGTTCCGAAAAATGTTTATTATTTGCCAATTTTATCTTTTTTGTTTAACACAATGCGCGTCAGCATACTGACATATTTTATTGATATGCTTTTCGATTAACTCCCTGCATCTTTAATCAACCCTGATCCAACAGTTTCAACGTGGAAAAGATCGAAAATACGTGACATAGTAGTGATTTCTTTTACTTCTTCTCTTATTTCCTAAATCTTATTTTACTTGATTTTTTTTCGATTTTTTTTACTTTTGCTGACTCAATCATTTTAATCAGCTTAGTCACTCGATGTACATAGTTGGTTAGACACATTTCTTTGATATAATAATTGTGAAGCTCATGCGAAATAAGCTCGGAAATTTCTTCGCCAAGTTTGGTGGTGCTTGGTTTAAGACCACCAATTTCTAAAAATAATCGAATTGTTTTTAACACGGGAATATTCTTTCAGACTTCCTAACCCGGAAGTTTGAAAGAATATTCTCGTGTTAATGAAAGTTCTTATACATTTACCTTGCACATTCCACAACATGTGAACTAGCATATAGGCTATCTCAAATTCGGTAACTTGTATAGCTCTCATTGGCTTCATTAGTTGATTGATCATTTTGTCTTTTACATGATTCCAATCTCTAAAAATAAAATTGTTCTTTTGATATTTTACTAGCACCCGACGCACACTTCGATCCCCATATTACGCCGATGTTAAAGATGTTACAAATTTTGTATTCGGGGTTTTCCGACACGGGGAACTCGATTCTGAAGGAATTTTTTAATTTTGACGACTGTACGGCACCCATATGAGGGTAAATCACCAAAAAAGGCCTGTTCTTTGTAATCCATTTTTGACCATATTCCCGAGGTCTAGGCCAAAAAATAACGATCAGCGCCTACAAAAACCCTAAGGTCGAAAATTTCGTCAAAAATCGAATTGTATAACCAAATATCAACATTTTAAAATAGGGGGTGCATTTTTGAGGCCTAATTTTTTGAAAAAGTCTGTACATTGACGCGAAAACATGACCTATTCTCAAAAAGACCGATTGGATCGTATTCAGCATACACTCTTATCCAATACCGAAAAAATTTCATCGATAACGAGCAAAAAATGCTGAAATTATATGTATTTTTGTGGGCCGACAATACTTATGTTACAACCGAATACAATTCTATAACTTACGAGCTAGTGTTTTCATAATTTTTCTCTATCTTAAAATCTAATGCAGTATTTTCATCATGTAATACAAATTGTTCTTTCGAATACATTCCAAAATATAAAATCGACGAATATTGCCTTTCAATATGATAGAAAGCTGACGCTATATTTTTGTATAATAAAAACTAAATTATTTCATTCTATATTTTAAATAGAAGCGTTTTGTATGAATAAAATGTCCAATGCAAAAGAAAAAAATAGAGTTCACAAAAATTTGTAAAAAATAAGATGACCGAAAACCCCAAGAGTACCAAAAATCAGCCAATTTTGAGAAAAAAAATTTTTTCGAAATTCGGCCTCGATCCGGCCCCCCTTTAATACTGAAACTATATAAGAAATATTACCGTATAATTCATGTTTTTCTCGGAACAACAAGCTATTTCTATTAAAATTAGATTTTTTAAATTGCCCTTATTTTGGCTATCTTATTTTTTGAGACGGTTGCCCTTATTTTTATTTTTTTGACTTGGCATCCCTGCTCTAATCTAACCCTTCCGAATTTTAGAATTTTGTACATTTCTCTATTTTTATACAGATTCAAAATGAACTGGACCCATAGTTCGCTCTCTGTTTTATCTTCTTTCAACTTTAGAAAATTTTACGTATAAATAATACCTTATCTTCTGAAGGGAGTTCTCGAAAAAATTTACAACAGTTATTTAATAATTTGGCTAATTCAAGCATAAATCTTTCAAAATATTTTAAATGTAGAGTAAAATCAAATTCCTTTAGAAATAACACTTGCTTTTTTGGATTAAGTTCTTTGATAAATAAAGAAAAGCCACTGCAAAACTGTTGTAAATATGAATAGGTTGTAAACAAATTAAGAGGCGATATCTAAAAATTCGAACCTAGGTGGGAGTAGTGTTAAATGGTTCGAGCTCATTTTGGTTCAAAATTCAAGAAGCAAAAAATTCAAAACCTTGTCCGAAGCTCTATATATCGATTTTACGTATATTTTTTGAATTTTCTAACATCCAAGATAATTTTTTTCGGTCAAAATTTCTTTCTGGCAGATGTATTCCAATATGGAGAACATTTCTAGCGTGGTTTCGAAAAAATCCGAGAAAATTGTTTTATACCTCATTTCTCTACCAGGTATAAAATGTTGTCAAAACCTTGAAGCACTTTTAAACGTTTTTTGAATTATGCAGTAAGATTGGGGTGTGTTTGATACACCCTGTATGGTGTTTGGTACACCCTGTATGCTTGTTTCACCCTGTATGAACTTTGAAATGTGATCTCGTCAGAGATCATAACTTTATCTATATGATGTTTTTATTGAGGATGCGGAAGACCTTTTGAAGAAAGCGTTGCATATTGATGTTGTTGAACTATGGGGATGGAAAGGTCAGATGTTTTGACTCGCTCATGAGAAAGTACGAAAAAATGTGGATTGAAATTTTTATGAGAAGGAGGAGTCGGAAGGGCGCATGAAAAAGTCCGAGCGATGGCCATCACCCATTCGTGGTGACCGGGGTAGAACCATCCGGTGACTTTTTGTACGATCAAAGCTATTGAGAGAAGCTATCGTTATTTTATGCTTCAAGTTTTGAATTTTGTCGCCTCTTTTCTTCTCAAAAGGGTTTTCACGCTTTGGGAATGCGCGCAATCGATTTTTCGCATAAAATTACCCCTAAATATGTCTTTTTTTTAGATGTTGAAAATTTTTTTCGATTTTTGACCCTGGGGTGACCTCCTGATCTACAATAGCTCCAGTGTCTCTTAAAAGAATGCTCAAATAATTTACAATGTTTACCTCTTTGAATATTTCTTTAATTTTTCTTTCTACAAGTTCTAAATCAGCTACTACTCTGCGTTCTTCATTGAATATTTTTACACTAGCTTTTGGCATGATATCAATTTTCATTCCAACTTGTTGGCATTTCTGAAATCTACAATAGCGACATAGACGTCCGAATTGTGAAGATAGGTCACAATTTTGTGTGCTCATTTGGCATACAAATGTTTTTTGATCTTCAATCGCTCGTCGATAAAACACGGAACATGCCCGGCAACATTCTACCTAAATAAATAGCGCAAATTTGAAAAAATAAATGAAAAATTACTTGAAAAAATATTCCCTTATTTTTGAGACTACCACAAATTTGGCAGGGTCGGTTTTTTATTTGGGCTTCCATTTTATTTTATTCGGAAAAAGGAAAAGAAAAGCAATTCTAACGAAATCTTCAAACAATCAATTCATAGAAACAGTGTACGTACTAATCAATAGTGCAAACAATACAAATAGACAATTGAATTTTTGTGCACCTTTGATTTTTGCATAGCTAAAGGTTCAGTACACTTACAAGGAAAGGGAACATACACAGGCAGACCCCAGGTATTTCACCTGGGGGGACGTAGAATGTGGGTCCGAGGGCCGAAAAATTGAGGATTAATAGTCGAAAAGTAGGTTGCTTGAAGCAGCATATTTATTTTTGGGAAAAAAGAATATTTTTTAGATTTGTCAATCTTTTTTTTTTGGTCGTCAACTTTTCGGAGGGGGACCAAATGAGGGTTGTGGGTTTTTTCGAAAATTCCACCTGGGGTGCTGCCCATGTATGAAAGGGACGGTACTTGATGGTCACAGATTTTTTCCGGACCACGTTAAAAATATAGTAGGAGCTGTATTAAGACGATTAAAATAGGTCGAAAATCGCAATTCGCTTAATGAAGCGAAAAAATGACTAATTCCAGATGCAAAAAAATGTTGCTCACGGTGGGATTCGAACTTAGGTCCTTGTGGCATAGAGCTAGCTTTCTATCCACTCGGCTACGTAGGTAGCTTGCACAAATAACTCAAGATATAGTTTTATACGCCTTTTCATAAAATTTATTTGATAGGCTTGAAACTAAATTATAAACGTTATAAAAAGTATATTTTGACCTTTTTTGGGGGTGCTACCCTTCTAAATTTGTTTCTAGAACCCCCACTATTCTCTCCCCATTAATTACTCTAAAAGTCATGTGCCCCCATTTTTACGTCACTGATATATGTATTAATAAAAAGTTGGCGATCAACAATGAATCTTGTCAGTTATGTAAACA
>JAQGBS010000595.1:0-20284 GCA_034698545.1 Acrobeloides obliquus
TTCCCGCATGTTTTTACCCCCCCCCCCCTCTCGGGTCATTTCCAAAAAAAAATTTTGAAATTTTTTTCATGTGAGTGGCCACTAGTGTGTAGTAGCTTCAAAATGATGAGTTCAAGTTTTTTTTGGAAGTTGTTTTGTAGTTTAATTGTTAATTTAATTAGGGTGTAACAATAAATTTTTCAAAGTACAAACATTTTTGGTCGTGATCAATTGCAATGAATTATGATAATTGCAAAGTTAAAAAAAATTTGCAAAAGTTAAAACAAATTCGTTCATTCATCAAAATTTTATAACCGTCGATAAATCGTTTTAATAAACGAATTCCATTGATTCAAGCAATAATTCGGCAGCTGCTCAAGAAATTCAAATTATTTTCGCGTCAATAAACAAATTTTAGTTGAATCAGGAATTTGAAACCTAGACAAATGTTTTCATTGTAATACATAGACGAAACTTCACACGCGATTATCTCAAAAACTACAACGATTCAGAGGGTGCCGTAAAAACAAAAAATGCTTCATCTTTCATGAACTTTCCGAATATATACAATTATGGCAACTTTTTTCCGAATAGCACTTTTTGAAAAAATTTTTTTGTTAAGCATGATCCGAAACACTCAAATAAACGAAAGAGTATTCCCGTGTTAATATAATTTTTAATTTCAAAATAAATTTTCTACTTCCAAACTTGTTCAGTGTGGCACAAAAAAACCGGATTTTTAAAATTTTTTAATTTTCACCAAAATAACCCTATAGGGATTTTTCTATGCGAGAAATAGATTTCGTTTATTTCCAAACTTTGAAAAGATTTCTCTGATCCTGGTTCAGGGCAGAGGTGTGTATTGAATCAAAAATAGGCATAAAATTCAGGGTTAGAAAAGCGTTTTCAAAGTTCGGCAATACGCGCAATCGATTTCTCGTATAGGAAACCCTATATTGTTATTTTGTTGAAAATTTAAAAATTTAGAAAAAAATCGAAAACATCCGGCATAGACTTGAATGAATCGAAACGAAAGATTTGTAACGAGACGAATGAAGCAAACACAGATGGAACGAAAACAAATGAAACGATCAAATAAAACAATACGAATGAAACGACATAATGAACCAAATTCAGGGTTTTCGTGTTAATATTCAGGCAAATTCAAAATTGAATACGAAATTTTTTCCTATGTGAAAATTTTTTCCATGGGGAAAATTTTGTTCCATGGAAAAATTTTTTTATTGATTTCGTTCCATTATGTTGTTTCATCCGTATCGTTTCATCCGTATTGTTTCATCCTTTTCGTTTCATTCTATGCCAAAAATCCGGATTGTTTGGGCACTGAACATTTTTTACACAAAAGACAATCGTAAAAAGATTTTGATTTCTTGAATTTTCTTATCTATCACTTTTTTAAAACATAACAAAAATCGGGATTTATTTCTTTTTGTAAACTACAGAGTGGAGCAAAATAACTTGCTACTCTCAGTTTGTAAAGTGGGAATAACTTTACAGAACTTACAAATTTTCGAATATGGTCTTCAGCAAATTTATTTATAGCTCTTAACGAGATGAATAAAAATGTCAAAGACAACATTTGAGAATTATTAACCTTGAAAAAATTATTCTCACTTTACAAAATTTGGAGCGGGGATGCCAAGTTATTTAGCGCTACCCTGTAAATGACTTGTCGTCCATCGTATGTAGTTTTAGACTAGAAGCCGGCTTAAAAGAACATATTCCTTTAATGCAGCTTAACATTTGATATTTTGACTATAAAATTTCATAATTTGGGCTTATCTACATTTTGTTATTTTATTTGGATGAACATCTAACATGGCTATGGCTTCTAAGAGGATTTTTCGTAAAAATGTAATCAGGTAATGGAGAATGGATTTTTGAATTATAAAAAAAGGTTTCATCTTGTGGAATACATTTTCTTAAAAGCTTATCTAGTGGAATCTTGTTTTTGTGAAAAATTCTTCTTCTCTTGTGTTATTGAGTTATGATTTCATATGAACTATAAAATTTTGTGGACGTTTTGTAAACTTCTCATTTTTCTTTATTTTCGACAAAATTTCAAAAGCTGTTTTCTGTTTTGATTTTCTTGAGTTGGTTCAAAGTACCTTGGATGAGACTTTCGTCTAATTTATTTCATTTTCTCATTTACTTTCTTTGAAAACTGATACACCTTCTTCTTCTGCCCATCATCACTTCCAGTACGTCTATAAACTTAAAAGACCACTGAACTTTTGAATGAACCTAGAGCATTCATTTTAAAAGAAAGAGAAATTTTATAGATCATTCTTTGTTTTTACAGCACCCTTTGAAAGTTTAATCCTTTCGAGATAATTGCATTTGAAATTTTGCTCGTGTGATCACTCCTCAATTTTAGGCCCATGAGTGCGTGATCCCCCCTCAATTTTGGGTCCGTGCGTGGGTCAGGGGGGGGAGCTCCCCCTCCTTGCCGACCTATGTCGGAAATAACAAATTTTTATTCGACTCAAAACATAAAAAACAACAAAACTTATTCAACAAAGTACTCTCCATTATCTATAATATTTTCCCCAATTTCCGGCAGTTTTTCAAATCCTCGACGATAAAAATCCACGTTTTTTTAATGCAAATTATTCATCTAATTCTTGACGAATTTTTTCTTCGTTGTTAAAGAGTTTTCCTCTGAGAAAATGCTAGATTGGGTTGGTTCATACTTCCTCATGCTCCCTATTCTCCAGATAAAGCCCCATCAGATTTTCATTTGTTTCGAAGATGGAGCATTTTCTCAGAATAAAAGTCTTTATCAACGAAGAAGAAATTCGTCAAGCATTGGATGAATACTTTGCATAAAAACACGTGGATTTTTATCGTCAAGGATTTGAAAAACGAATTTTTGATATTCGAACAAGTTTTTGAAATTTTTAGGGAACTTGGATTACTCGAAATGAATTTGAAAATTTTTTCCATGCGTTAATCTCATTAAATAAATTCAACTTGGATGGCGCTCGAACCGTTTAACACTACAGCGAGAGCCATAAAAAAAGTACAACTTTTTGGTGAAAATTTTTCGAAATTTTTTCTCGAAAAGTACTCGCAAATGCCACCTTTGTTACACCAATTTTTTTGTCATTTTTAAAGAAAATCCTTTAAAAGCCACCTTTATGGATAAAAATTGCCACCTTTTTAAAAAAGTCATTATGCATCCCTATCTATAGGGGGTATTTTTATACGAGAAATCGATTGCGCACATCGAAAACTCTTTAAAACAGCTCTCAAATCATGAAATTTCCAATTTTCGTATTTGCAACATGAATTTCAAGTATAAAAGTTTGAAAGTTGAAATTTCATGTTCTGATAGATATTTTAAAGGTTTCTAGATGCGCGCAATCGATTTCTCGCATAAAAATACCCCTTACAGAGTACTTTTCGAAAAAAAATTTCACCAAAAATTGCAAAAGTACGGTTTTTTATGATTCACCCTGTAATCCTTCCTAGGTTCGAACCTTCGAGATGTCGTCTCTTAAACCTTTTAGATAACATCTTCTTTTAACCTGTTAGGAAAATACTGGTTTAAAAAAATAAAGAAAATTTGAGGACCCGCTCAATCGGGCCAATTTCTCACTTCAAACTAATGTCTTTGTTGTTGCAGGTTTTGAAATTTGCTATTTTTCTTGTATTCGCTTTCATTTTCAAAATCGAAAGAAGAAAGAAAATTGTTAATTTGTTAAAGTGCGATGTGTAGTTTCGGACAGGGCAGTGTTCCGTCGGAAATTTTTTGTCAGAAAAGTCATAGAAATTTTTTTTAAATTATCAATTTTATTCCTTTTGTTTTTTGTCATTTTTGCTGGTTTGTTCCTGCGCAGACATTTAACGATTATGTTTATTTTGTGTTTGAACGATTTGTATTTGTTTATGGCATAGAGAAATTTGTTTTTTTTAAAATTTCAACGGAATTTACACCGCAGATCAAAGTCCGTCGAAAATTTTCAACTGGAAGCCTCGCCCAGTCAAGCCCAAAATTCAATGGGCCAGCCAATGTTTTGAAACATTTTTGATCGTTTATAAGAAGGGTTGGTGGGATTGGGATCATACATGAGCAAGGGGGGGCATGATCTCCCCATTTTGTCGCATTCACGAAAAAATTAAGCACCCAATTCGCATTTTTTCGAAGGAGGCGCGAAAATATTGAGATTTGATGTGAAAAATGCGTAATGGGCAGGGTGTCCACATTGTCTTATTTATAAAATTTTGTCTTATTTTTCGAACTTTTTCTTATTTTGTCTTATTTTCCATCGAAAATCTTATTTTTGTAGCAATAAATCATCGCTCATGGTGATGAAACAAGATTTCTACATCAGCTTTCAATAAATTAGAACCGAGAAACCGAGTGCCTGATGCGCTCGGTCTCGGCCTAAGCATAAGCCTAGGCTTAGGAATAGTCCTGGGCTTAGGCCTAGACTTAGGCCTAGGCTTAGGCCTAGGCTTAGGCTTAAGCCTAGGCTTAGGTTTAGGTCTAGACCTAGGAATAGTCCTAGGTTTAGGCCTAGACTTAGGCTTTTTTTCCTAGGCCTAAAAATTTTAATTTTTTTCATTGGATACATAAAAATTTCATTGGATACATAAATTTTTATTGGATACATAAAGTTTCATTGGATACCTATTCTCGACTTGTTTTGGTCATTTTTACTGGTTTATTCCTGCGCAGACCCAAATCGATTACATTTTGGTGTAAATCTGTCTTATTTTGAATTTTCTACACCACTTTGAAGTTGGGGATACCCCTGAAATTTTGTACCTTCCCTTCAATCATCAAAATTGAACTATGAATGTTTAACTTGCCAGATCGGTCGGATGTCTTCTTTATACACTGGGCTATGGGCCTTTAAAAATTTTGAAATTGGCGTGGAAATTAACTATATGGTAACTGAATGCAACGAGACTTTGTGCAAACTTTCGCTCAGCGGCAAAATGTCCAGACGGCTTTTTTTACCGGAAATTGTTTCTCGTCTTACACTTCGATAATTTTTAATATTGGATTTATTGACTTGTTTAATTTTTCGAATGCACATTTGGCTTTTAAGAAATTTTTTAAATTTAAATGAGAGAAGACAACTGACAAAAATATTCGGAGTCTCGACAAAAAACGAAAGATTGAAGGGCATACGGACTAATTTTCTAAAATATTTTTGCGACACAAAATTTTCGAGATATTTTTCGTGGCACAATTTTTTAGGACATTTTTCAAAAGTTTTACGACATTTTTTGCATCGGTAATAATTTTTCATAATTCCTACGTTTTTAGCCACTGCAAAAAATGTCTTGAAAATTTCGTGTCACGAAAATTGTCCCAAAAATAGTGACACGAAAAGTGTCGTAAAATTTTGTACCACGAAAAATGTCGGCGAAAATTGTTTTGAAAATTTTATATTGCAAAATTAGTCCGTGTGCCGGTTGAAGGTATCTACACGGATTTAGATTCTGTGTTCAATATTATTTCCGTACTTATTCCACGTTCTCTATACAATTATCAGCAAGAGGAATCACATAAATCAACAATGATGGTTCTAAAGGAACAGGTATCCCACTGAACGTGAAATTTTCCGAAAAAATTTTTTCATCGTCTGGAATTGACCTCTCTATGGGGTAATTTTATGCGGGGAATCCGAATTTCACATTTCCGAGACCTAAAAATCTTTCCCCGAATCAAGAAAAGGCTATTTTTTATGACGTATAGCATGTGATTCTTGTCAAAAATGTGTATCAATAGCCTTTTCTTGATTCGGGGAAAGATTTTCAAGTCTCGGAAACGTGAAATTAGGATTTCCGCATAAAATTGCCCCTAGAGGGGTCAATTCCAGATGATGAAAAAAAATTTTGAAAAATTTCACGTCCAGTGGGATACCTAATCGGTAGTAGTTCCAAATTTTTAGTAAATTTTTTTTACACGATCTTTTTTAAGCAAATTTTTCATCTTTTAAAAAATTGAACCTATTTAGACCAATTTTTGCGAATTTTATGAATTTTAAACATTTACAATCTATTTGAGTCTTTGAACTCTCCGACACGTCATTGAGTATGAATCATTTTTTACAAATGATAAAAATTTTGCACATGATACATAAGTGCCCCAAAAATATAATAGAAAAATTACTAGCAAACATACGTCAATTCCGAGTTGTCTTCAATGAGATTTTTATAAGTGTTTTCAAAGAAAGTGTTGTTTTTAAGCCAATTATTTGTATTATTTTGCACAAAAACTTATTTGGAAATTTATAGAGATGTTTATTCTTTGAAAATTTCTTTTTAGCATCTTTAGGCTTCGAAAGTGCGCGCCATCGATTTCCCACCTAGAAAAAAATTTACAACGGAAACCCCAGACAAGGTTTTCCGTCGTAAAAATCAAATTTTAGTTAATTTTCGCTTCAATACATTCTCTCCTTCTCTGAATCAAAGAAGCATTTTCAGGCTTCAAAAAATGCGCGTAATCGATTCCCCGCTTAGAAAACCCAAGTTTCTGGCTGATTTGATAGCGTTTTTGGGGTGTTCCCACTTTTTGCACGTTTTGGGCCGCCGTGTATAGCTTTTATTATATACATTATGTAATCTATACATTATGTAATATTATATACATTATGTAATCTTTTATTATGTAATCTTCTTAACTTGATGATTTGTAGAATGCCACAAAGTCAAACTTTACTTTCAACAAATACTGATGAATCCATTCCCCCAGAGCCTTATGATAAAAAACATGTTGATATGCAAATTTTTGATTTATTAAAGAAAAATTTCGACCTTGGTAAATTTTTTTATTGTTTTTAAAATAAACAATATGCAGGAAATGGGAGGGCCTTCTTCCTCAACCTACTCTCTAATCAGGGGTAGTAGGTTGAGGAAGAAAAAAATGTGCGGGGGAACGTCCTCATCTTAGGGTTCGAAAAGTCGATCAAAACCGATTGACTCTACTTGACCGACTTTTAGGCAATATCGACTCAACCGGTTTCGACTTTCAAAAGTTTCGGTTTCGACTTTCAAATTTTTCGACTCAACTTTTTATCGACTTTAAAATGAACCAGTTTCCGAATTGAGGTTCTAGATATTACGTTATATCCCCCCCCCAACGTTATCAAAAATGTACTAGCGTTATCAACTTTTTATGGAGAGGGCTGACCCCCCCCCCACATGATAACACAATATCTGGATGGCCCCTGTCAACTTTCGAAAAAGGATCGGTTTTGACTTTTGAACCCTACCTCATCTATTGTCTTCCTTTTTTGGTCACCAACATTTCATTGGTGCCTCCTTATCTGGTGCCTATTGTTGTACTTGATTAGTGACAAGTGATAAGTGTTAAGTTACAAAAATAAAGGGGAAAAAACCGACAATTTGGCACATGAAAAGTGATAAGTTCACTAAAAAACCGACAAGTTTGTCACTTATCACTTGTCAAAAAAACTGACTAAGCAAAAGAGTTTAGTCAGTTTTTTTGACAAGTGAAAAACTTGTCGGTTTTTTTAGTGAACTTGTCACTTATCAAGTGCCCACTTGGCAACTTTTTCATTCATTTTTGCTCACTTATCAAGTACAACAATAGACCCCTGATGCTTTCTTCCCCTGCCCATGTATGAAATAACTAACCAAAAGTTTAGTCTCTATGATAGCTGATATTGATAGACCAGACGCAATTTCTTTACGAGCTGAAGGACATTCTAGGCAGTCTACTCCTTCTAATGTTCGAAGAAGGTATTTTTAATTTTAAATAGTGCACTTTTGACACTTTTGAAAAAAGTCCAACTTAGACAACATTTTCAGGCTATCAAGAAGTGTTGAACCTGATATCAATAGAAAACGATCTCAATCTATAGCAGTCCCGAAATTGTTGCTATCCGGTGTAGAGCTAGCAAATGCGCCAAGTTATTCAAATTTTGGTAAGATATAAACAGATTCGTGTTCAGCGCCTATAAAATCCTAGGAATGTCAAAAATTAACTTCATCAGCATTTTGAAATAGGGTTACATTTTTGGGACCCCATTTTTTGAACAAGTCTGGATATTAACACGAAATATAACTTTTCGAACAACTCAATCAAAAAAGCAAATCTCATTTTTAGATCATATTCCACAAGAAACACCTTCCTGGAGTTCAAATCTCAGAAAAGATCTCAAAAGCTTTTATTTCGATGTTATGGATGCATTTTCTGAAACAAATGAGGATCTCAAAACCAAACGCCCAACAAGTCCAACTCGGCTTAGTGCGACAACTTTAAAACGGGATATTGGAAGATGCTGTAAGATTTTTGAAGAAAAAAATATTTAAAATATTGAAATTTTAGTGACGGAATCTCATTCATGTTTTGAAGCCTTGGCAGGAATTAATGATCTCTTTATATGGAAAAATCCTATTGCTACTTTATCAATCTTCGCTGTAAGTGGGAAAAATTAGAATTGATTCTAACAAGGACATAAAAATAAAAGCTCTGGAGTCCTAACCATTTGGCTACTCCCTTTCAGATGGCAAAAAAGTAGGTGGTATCATCTACCAGCCGAGTGGTAGGTGATACCACCCAGGGTTTTGGGTGGTACCCAAATAGGCATATGTTTTGCATATGCCTATTTTTGGAAAATGCAAAAACATATAACTTTTACGTCTTTAGGTATATATGTATAGTGTATATAAAGGATGGTTAGCCAGTTTGGTTCTTGGTTTGGTGCTGTTACAATTGATTTTTAATTATCTTGCCACTCAAAAGTAATCCAAATTTTCTCCACAACAATTTTAAAATTGTTTCAATTGTAGAAAAATCGATCTCGGGTTGCAATTTGTGCCTAGAAAACAATTACCGGTCATAAAATTCGAGTTATCTGGTATCCAACTGGTATTTGATGTAGCAAGACGGGTTCAATTGCTATTAACTATTTTAGCCAATTTATTGGAGAAAATAAAAAAGTACGTACAAAAAAATGTAAAAATACAACAAAAATCAATTTTTTAAGTTTATTTATGTGGGAAAGACCAGAAGTTACTTTCAAATTTTTCTTGTTGGTGTTAGCGTTTTTTGTCAACTCGGTGATTTTCTCAAATAATTCTTACTTCATTGGTATAGGTAAGGCTTTCAAAAAAAGCCACAGCGTCGTAATTATGGAGGTCTGGTGAAAATTTTCTTAAATTGGGACTAAATTACGACGCTGAAAGGCTATCATAAAAATTATAAAATTGAATTTGAACCAGTCCATCCGGAATAAACCAAAATAATATAATCAGAAAGATCATGAAGGATGGAGCATTTTTCGTTTATACGACAACCTCTGAATCGTTGTAGTTTTCGAGATAATTGCGTTTGAATTTTGAATTTGGGTTCATGTTTTCGTTGTAGTACACAAACTTTTTTGCTTACAAAAAATGAAAAATAAATATGTTTTATACGTTAATAAATTCATAATTTACTATATTTACATTGAAATTTGACGATTTTAGTGTAAAGAATTCAAAAAAGTTTGTGTATTACAACGAAAACATGAATACAAATTCAATTTTCAAACGCAATTACCTCGAAAACTACAACGATTCAGAGGTTGTCGTCAAAACGAAAAATGCTCCATTTTTTATGATCTTTCCGAATATATTAACAAACATAAAAGTGCGCAGCCCGAGGTCTGCGCGAAATTTTTATATAAGGCTTTTTTCCGAGTAGACTGGTCATTTTAGGATTTTTAATTGGTGGAAGAGCCTTTTTGACGAATTACTTGTACCACAGGTTTCCAAAGATGCAAAAATTGTTCGATGTGTTTGTGTATTTTTGGGATCGAGTGCCAAGTGAGATGGAAAAGAAGAAAAGATTGGGCTCAAGGATAAAGAAGTCTGGAAGTACGCCAATGCTTAGAAAAGAAAGTACTCCCATTGACAGCATGGAAAATATAAATCTTTTGAAAAAGGATCATGAAATAAACCAGGTAAGATGCTTGAAGCTATAAGCCTTGTTCCAGGAAATAGTAGTGCGAGCCACGGCACGAAGCGACCCTGCCCCCCTCGCGTCTCGATGCGAGGTACGCTACTTATCTCCTCAGCCCTCAATTTGTTTTGGAATTGTATCACAATCTTGATTTATAGGCTGGAAATTCAACTTTCTACATTTCCTCACAAGAACTTCGTCGTCGCTCGATTGGCTTTATACCAATGCCAAAATCCCGGTCAAGCTCTCCCCTTCCTCAAAAACACCGAATGTTATCACCATTTAACTCAACGGGCAGTAATTTTCTGGACTCCAAATTGGACCATGGGTTCTATCTGGATTCAGATCGATCTGATAGATCAGATAAGTCAGAAGAAGAAGCTAGTCTAGACAAATCTTGTTCGTTGACTTCAGATAGTAGTTCTTATGATGATAATATTCATATAAGTAAAAATTTTTGAAAAAAGAAAAAATAAAGGTTAATAAATTTTTAGCAAGGCCATGTTTCTTTGTTGATAAGGAAAAAGTGTTTTCTGGTGGTATGGCTGAAGGAGATATTGTCTTGGGTGATAAGTAAGTACTTCCTTTCCCCCTCCCTGGAGCAGTGTTTCAATCTGTTGTGTTGTGTTGACAACAGAATTATTTTTGTTATAATCTGCTGTGTTGTACAACAGAATGATTCTATTGTAATCTGTTGTATTGTGTTAACAAAAAAAATTGTGTACAACAGATTCAAACACTGTCCCGGAGGAATCATTTGCGTAAAGTCTCGACACAACGCTCAAAAGCATTTAATTTATTATAAGCGATGAAGCATAACTTTTTTATAGCAAACTAACATTCCATCCAAAAGAAGCCTATAGATCTTTTGAAAATGTTCTCAACTTCCCATTCAATGAAATTTCAAAAATCAAAAAGGTAACTCCATTTGTCCCTCCTTTCTCCTAACCCACTTGTTTAATTTTAGATCAAACTAGCACGCACTTTTAACTTCCTACCTGGAAAGACCAAAGGGATCGAGGTTTATTTGAATTATCAAATAAAGCCCTTACAATTTGTGGGAATTGCGAAACGCGACGAGTTCTATGAAATTGCCTTGGAAACAGCGAGAATTGCCGGCTTTGATATAGGACACGATGAGGGTTAAGCACACGCTTAATGAAGTTCTTACTTGTTATAGCCAATTATGTTCTTGATCATTATTTTTTCATATGAACAGGACATTTTATTAAGCTTTATTTTCTCGAAAAATTAATTCGCAAATTTATATTTTTAGCTTTATTTGTATATAAGTTTTTTTTAAATAAATTTAATTTAAACAATCTTTGGCTTCATAGTCTAGTGGTAGAATACCGGACGCACCACTCCGGAGGAACGAGCTCGATTCCCTATGGAGTCACATTCCCGGAGCTACTATACAATAGGAGGGGGGGGGGGGGCACCCACATGAAATTTTTTTGGAACATTTTTTGCGAATACTTCCCTGATTCAAGGAAGGCATATTGTGTATTAAAGCGAAAATTCGCAAAAATAAATAAATAAAAGCGTTGTTTTTAAACCTAAATATGTTATTTTCTCGAATTTTCGCGTCGATATACAGCTTTTCTGGAATCCGAGGAATTTGATAAATGTCAAATTCGAATTCCCCGCATGTTTTTACCCTTAGAAGGATCATTTTCAAAAAAATTTTTTTCACGTGGGTAGCCCCCCCCCCTATTGTATAGTAGCTCCATGTTCCCTTTCCTCGGTGTAGCAAATTAGCTAGGAGCATTAGCGTGTCCAGGATTTTGGTTTGGGGGCAACTAGGCAAAAGTCTCATTTTTTACTCCGAATTTTGGTCAAAAATGCCATTTTTCTTAAAGAATTTTCAGTTTTGGAGAAGGACACGCTACTGGCTGAAAGACTGCGCTCTATCCCCCATTAGGCCTTTAGCTTTCCAGCATCTGGGCATCATAGGTGTTCACGCACCGAGGGTGAGATGATCGATTTACGAGGTTGCTTCCGCAAAAAATGACTTTCAGGCCTAAGTACGAAGTTAGTCATAGGAAAATGGTTATAAAATATAAAAAATTGAAGAAAATTTAAAATTTTCGTTGAGTAACTTCGTTAATTTTGCGAAAATTTGTTAATTTATTAACGAAATCAGTGGAAAAAACTGGTTTTCGAGTCCCAAATACGAAGTTGGTAACTAATTTTTGACCCGCTATGATGAAGTTAGAGAGGGTGACACCCTCCCATTGGGGAAGTATGTAGGATATTTATTACATACAAACTGATGCATAGGCTGATGGGAAAAATTGGCAGTATCACTTTTCGTACAATTATTTTCGTACGGTACTTTTCATACAAGTACTTTTCGTACGAACTTTCGTACAGGTACTTTTCGTACAAATATTTTTCGTACGAACTTTTCATACAAGTACTTTTCGTACGAACTTTTCGTACGATTATTTTTCGTACAAACTTTTCGTACAGGTACTTTTCATACAAATATTTTTAGTACGAACTTTTCGTACAAATACAAAAGGGGGGGGGGCAAAATTACTCGCCAAGGAGGCGAAAAGTCCTCGCCTAAGGAGGAATTTGTGCGAGGATATGCCGCCCCTTATGCGAAGACTTTTGCCCCCTCCCCCTTGTATTTGTACGAAAAGTACCTGTACGAAAAGTTTGTACGAAAAATAATTGTACGAAAAGTACTTGTATGAAAAGTTCGTACGAAAAATATTTGTACGAAAAGTACCTGTACGAAAGTTCGTACGAAAAGTACTTGTACGAAAAGTACCGTACGAAAACAATTGTACGAAAAGTGATACTGCCAAAAAAATTTAAATCAAATCTTTATTAAAAATTTATCAATTTAATCAAAAAACTTTATACATCGTGATCACGTAATCATTGACCTGACCCCCCCCCTTCTTAATCAATCGTAATCCTTTGGCTACCCCCTACTTGATTACGTAATATCTGTATGACCCCCCCCCCCCTATTTAGGAACTGTACAGGGTGCCCAAAAAAAGAGAATTTTGCCAATTTTTGGAGGCATTTTTTTGAGGAAATTTTTTTCTGAAAACATCATTTCTAGGGGTAAAAATGGCTGAAAAACACGAATCCGGCGTCCAAAAAATATTTTGACCCCAAAAAACCCCTAAAATAGCAAAAAACGTGTTTTTTAAGCCTACTTTTTAAGACCAAAAATTGGCAAAATTCTCGTTTTTTTGGGCACCCTGTATTGAAAAAGACCTCAGGAGCGCCTCATCACGCATTTATTTGTGAATTGTAAATTAGTGAACTATTTTTGATTTGTGAATAAACCTTTCTAAAAGCACGCTTCCACTGCCGAACGTTTGACACCCACTCGCCCGAAATTGATCCTCTCCCTAGACCTGTCCCCAATAAATTGCTGGGAAACGTCGTTTGGGGTGAACACTCCCCATGTGGAGCATGGATTATCTTTAATTGTGATCGGAAATAAATTCCCACTGGTAGAATTCTTTTCTAAACTTTTGAACTTTTGGTCGACACTATCAAATTTCTAAACAATTTCCGTTCTTCCCCCAGAATATTGATTTTTTTAATGTCATCCTTCTTAATTTATATTTTTTGCACTTTATGTTGAAATTTGAAACCCTAGCGACGCCACAATTGTGCGCATTTTTTTTCTCAAGTTTGAATTTTTTTCTGTTTTATGCTTTATAAGGTGTGTTTAATACTATTTACTTTATAGTGTTATGATCATACGTTTGAAGATTTTATTACTTGATTGGAAAGCATAATTTTTTAAAAATTCCATGTTTTTGAGATAACGACGTGAAAAGATGAAATAATCACTGATAAAGACATGTTAGTGAAGCAAAAATGACATATTCGAGTTTAAAAAATACCCAAAATTTGTAACCACTTTTTAAAACAACGATCAGCATCAATTGAGCTCAATTTTTCCACACGTATGAGGTTGTGTCTTGAATTTTCACTGTTGGTTTCTGCTTTGCGTTTTCTCTGAACTCTTTAACCTTTATTCATAGCAACGGATTTTTCTGCCCGATCATTGTTTTATAATGTTTTGCCGTTTCTGTGTTTTGTAGTTTAATGTGTGAACTTGAAAAAATGACTTGAAATTTCTTTGTCTCCTTTGCATTTGCAAATTGAGATTTTCGAAATTCGATAACTTCTACGTTTATTTTTCCTACGAAAACAATTAAAGACCAGCAAGACTTTTTGTGTTTAGAGAAAAGATGAATCGGTTTTTGATTGTTATCAGTCTATTTTGAAATCATGTGTCATGAAAAGTGGGAAAATAAGGCGGCTAGGCAACGAACTATGAGCATATACAGTAGAGTTAGGAAACCGGAACCGAAAAAAGTCGAAACCGACACTTTTGGAAAAACCGAAAGAAAATTTTTATTCCCATTTGTATAAAAATTCGAGAATTTTCATATTTTTCCGTCGAATTTCTTTAAAAAAACAGTAAAAAATTATTTAACGAATCGACCATTTTTATACTTCAAGGGTCCCACGGTTCGATGGTACTGGGCTTGTCTCAGGCGCACCTCAAGGCTGGTTCAAACCCCGCTTGAGGCCAAAAGATTTTGCCTAGTAGTAACATAGTAACATCTTCAGATGGTCAGAATTGTTGCGAGTTCTTTCAACCTAGTTTATAGGATCACAATATCCGAAGTAGCCGGTTCTCTTGAAAAAAATTTAAAGGTAAAAAAAAATGAACAAATCGCCCAAATTCCGGTTTTTAATACACCTTGAAATAAATAGCCCTTGTTGCTCAGCAACACAGCAGCTAATTCGAAAAACTTATGCTTATTTGGAGCCATTTTACGTCAAAATTATGAAATTGGCACTTCGATACTATTCCTTGTACGAACTTCCCTCTCCAAATTTGGACCCGAGTTACGACGCTGGAATAAACAGTTAAATTTTGCAACAAATTTTATAGAAGTAAACACAACTTGGCACTTGTAAACAAGATCATTATATTTTGTGTTTCTAACACATTCTATTATGTGTTTCGAACACAAACATAGAAATTCGATGACTTTTATCATAGTTTCGAGAGAGAATGAAACATCTATTGTTTTTCAGTTTTTGGTCTTTTATTCATCCTTTCATTGGCGGTATACAGGCAAACACAATTTTGTAAAAAAAATTCCGACTATCTTTTATGCAATTGACCAAGCGTCAGATTTACAGGATGTCCGAAACAAATGGTACTTTTGCGATTTTTGCACGATTTTTTTCGAAATTTTTTAATTTCCACCAAAATAACCATATAGGTACTAGGACGGTACACACTTCATAGATTCAAATTTGATGAATTTTTACACGGATTTGAAAAAAAAACAGTGCATTTTGAATTTTCTCATGTGTGAAAAATTCGTTTAAATCTATGAGGTGTGTACCGTCCTAGTGCCAACCCTATATAGATTTTTTATGCGAGGAGTCAATTGCGCGCATTGCCGAACCTTGAAAACGCTTTCCTGACCCTATATTAGCCTATTTTCGCTTCAATACACACCTCTTCCCTGGATCAGGCAGGGAAGCGTTTTTAAGGTTTGGCAATGCATGCTAACGATTCCTCACATAGAAAACCCCCTATAAGTTATTTTGGTGAAACTTTTCGAAAAAATCGAGCAAAATGCAAAAGTGCCATTTTTTGGGACATCCTGTAAATCTGACGCTTGGCCAATTGCGCTATTTTGACAAAAGATAGTCGAAACTTTTTTGCAAAATTTTGTTCACCTGTCAATGTCAAAAGGATAAATAAAAGACCAAAAAGCTGACAAATAGTAGAAATTAATTTTCTCGAAACTATAATAAAAGTCATAGGCTTTCTATTTTTGTGTTCGAAACACAAAATATAATGGACTTGTTTACAAGTGCCAAGTTATGTTTACCCCTATAAAATTCGGTTGCAAAAGTTCAATTATTTATTCCTGCGTCGTAACTCGGGTCCAAATTCGGGGAGTAACTCGGGTCCAAATTCGGGGAATAACTCGGGTCCAAAGAAAGAGTGTCATTTTTTATGGGTCCAAATTCGATCCAAATCTTACTAAAAATGTTATACTACAAAAATTTGGAGTTAAAAATTAGTGCGTTTTTGAAATAAAAAATAGATCAAATGAAATTTTAGTTTTCCAAAAATAGACGGATTTTTTTATTGAACCTTATGAACTCGTGCTTGACGCGCGCCCATATTGTCTCTCCCTTTTTCGGAACCTGATTTTTTATTCACCACTTTTCTATTCCCGTGTTTTACGTGTGAAAGGCAATAAGCCAAATCGCTATATTTGCACAATCGATTTTCTCTGTCGATTTCTAGGTCTCTCTCTATCACACTTTTTTTCATCATTGAACCTTGTGGAAGACCCTCTAGTTCTTTTCTTTTCTACTTTATTTACTCTAATCATCCACACGCGAGTTGGTGGTTTTGATTGTAGTATGTAGTTTTTGGCGAGATCAATTGGAGAGTTTTGGCTTCCCCGTAGATTTGTCATCGCATTTTTCTATGCTTTATTGTTGAAGAAAGTTTATTTTGGAAGGAAAAACGCGTTTATTTTAAAAGTTTATTGAGATAAATTGTTGATTTAAATAGTTTCTAGCTGTCTGGTGAATAATTTCGCTAATATTATAAGAAGGTCGAAAGATTGGAGATAAAAAATGGATGTGGATATACCAAGTCTTAGAAGTGATCCATGCCTAATTTGTGGCGGGAAGACTAAAGGACTGCATTTTCAGGTAAAAAAAATACAAAAAGAAAAGCTTGAGCATACAATGCATATAAACACCAAGTTCCTACGGCGCTCCGAAGCACATGCGGCGCTCCTAAGCGCATGTGACGTTCTTAAGCGCATGCGGCGCTCCTAAGTGCATACGGTGCTCTTAAGCGCATGCGACGCTCTCGACTAACAATCCCAAGCGGAGCTTCCGGGCGGCTCTACCGATTTTAAATTTTATAATCGTTGATAAATCGTTTCAATGAATAATTCACTTGAATCAGGCAACGTTCTTGATTCAATTGAATTTGATTATCGACACAATTGATGAAACATTAGAAAATTCAAAATTTTAATGTGAAAATTGGCCAATTCAACTATTTCATGCGTTCAAAATAAAAAAATCTTTCAGATTCGAGTTCCCCATGTCGAAAAACCCCCGAGTATAACAAATCAACCGATTCGAGAAATTTTTGAAAAATCGATTTTTCCCTTGGGGTAAAAATCGAAAAAAATTTTTGTCTCCGATTTCGACGATCTTGATGTCATTTATCTTCTCTCATCGCCCCAAGCAAACTTTTTCCTGTTTAAATCACACCTTCAAAAGTTAGTCCGCACAGACAGACATTATACGCTTTATATTGGGTTGTACCATAATTTTCAGGCTTTTGAAAAATTGAAATTCAAAAAGTTCTCCAAACTAGCTGATTTTTTCTACTCAGAGGGTTTTTCGATATAGGGAACTCGAATCTGAAAGAATTTATTGATTTTAACCACAGGAAGGTACCCATACGATGGGTATACTCTCTAAAAAGGTTTCATAGCGAAAATCGTTTAAACTCGTTTAAATCAGCATCAGGGAAATTTTTCATGCATTGGAAATGTGCGCAAATGATTTCTCGCATAGGAAAACCCCCTACGGGATCAAGTAGGTTGGAGAAAATTTTGGATAAAGTAATAATACCTTTTTAATACCCAAAAATCGATACCGACTTTTTGTCACCCCTCAAAAAATCGATGCTGATTTTTATGAGTGATAAAAATCTGAGAATTTATAGAAATCGCACACCAAAAGAATCAAAATCATTTGCCAAGTTTTATATGTATGAATAAAATTTTAGGTAGCATCATGCCGAGCATGTGCCGCATTTTTTCGCCGTTCTATACAAGCTGGTAAAGAATACAAATGCCAACGAGGCACACGAGATTGTAGTCTAACAATTAAAATGAAAGGCAAGCCTCTATGCCGTTATTGTCGGATGCAAAAGTGCAAACAGCTAGGAATGCGGTTAGAAAAAGGTATACAAACCATTCCACTTTTTTAAATAAATTTTTTGTTCAGAAATGATAGAAAGTCCGCCAAAATTGGACCAACCTCCACTTCCTATAGAACCACATAGTGTTATCGTCTCTACATATATATCAAACGCATCCACTTCCACTGTCTCTTCACCAACTTCGGCCATGTCATCAGATTCCGGAATTGCAATCTCGCCAAATACTAGATTATTAGTTAAAGAGAATAATAAAATTGTTGTCGATATGTCAGAATTAGAAGCAAAAGTTACAAGTTTATTAGCACAGGTAGGAAAAATACAGGATGATGAGAAATAAGTTACCCCACATGAAGTTTTATAAGGATTTTCTACATACGGTGTGCGGAAATTATCCAGTAAGATATATCTAGATACTTTTTTCGCTATAACTTTTGATAGGAGCAACCATATGCCTAGATCTTGATGTCATTTTAAAGCTACGAAGAGCTTTAAGAGCCTTAAAAACACCAAGATCTTGATGTATAGATGTTCCTAACAAAAGTTATAGTGAAAAGTATCCGAAAATAGGGAGTCGGATAATAGTGAGGGGTTTGAATTGATTGAACAAGGCACTACTATAGACTCAAGCTTAAATTTGCACAACCTATATCTCAAGGCGGTGTCACGGTTATAGCATTGACGGAATTTGATCAACAAATTAGTATATGTTGTATCCAATCTTGAATTTCATCCGATTCTGAATCGAATGAAATTGCCCGTCCGATTCAGAATTGGATGAAATTCAGGATCGAATACAACATATAGACCAAAATCATGTTATTATCTCGGACGGGGGTCCGGCATGAAAGAGCTTTAAAAAGACACCAAGACCTCGATGTATAGATATTCCTAACAAAAGTTATAATAAAAAGTATCCGACAATAGGGAGTCAGATAATTTCCGCACGCCCTGTAAAAAATTTTTTTTACAAAAATGATGTTATCTACAAAGTTGTTCGTCATGATCTCAGGAACAACTTTGTTGAACATCACTTTTTGTATACAAAAACTGCTATGAAGAAAATCCTTATAAAAATTAATAGGAGCAACTTTGTTTTCCGGCCATCCTGTATATGTTTGAAACTAAGAATTATGCAAATTTAGACAACAGCAGAGCCAATAACGCCCGGAATAAGATTAACATTTATGCAACAACTTCATTATGGATTCTCGCTATTTTATGAAGAAATTAAACCGAAAGGTCAAGTGGTTGTTATAACTGAATTTGATAGATACTCGCACTTGAGATACCAAGAAAAATTCATGACTGGTTTAGCAAGCGCATTAATGTATTGTGATCATTTTGCTGCGTTAGATTATTCGGATAAAGTAAGATTTTTTATTTATAAGTTCTTTGTATTAGAGAGTTGAACAGGGGTTCCGGGTTTTTAGGATCTCCATTTTTGGTCCCAAAATAAACTTTTCAAATGTTTTACAAAGTTGTTCTCATAAAATTTCGGGCTGAAATGACACCTCGAAGACGATTCCAGGGTATAAGATAGTGATGCGGTCATCAAAACATGGTATTGTCGATTTTCTTAACATAATCTAGTGCGGGCCATAAGAGGTTTTTTTGCCAATGCTTGATAATAGAGATCGGAAAAAATAAAAATTTGTTAAAAATTTTGATTTTGACCGAGTGCTTTTGCCAATCTCTACTTAATAAGGGTCTACTGTATTTGATAAGGGCCTACTTTATTTAATCTATCAATTTTTATTTTTTCAATCTAAATGTAATCATAAATTTTTCCTTGGTTTGTTTTGAAGATTGATTACCTGTATAGATGAACATTAAGATAGGCGCCATTTAAAATTTATTGATAAAATCTATCAATCTTGTCAAGTTTTTGTGTAACATTATTTTGTAATGAAAAGAAGAAAAAAACGAAAAATATACCGAATCACGTACAAACTATCCTAACAATGGACCCGTCATGTGTACAAATTATCCTAACAGTGGACCCGTAGCACGTGAGAAAAATACCCATTGGTCAATAGCGGCGCTAGAGGGGAGTCCACAGGCTCCGATGATCCCCCCCCCCCACACGGCTGGGGAAAATAGAAAAATTTTTGGGAAAAATGCGGTAAAAACTGGTTTTTTTGGTTGACACCATATAGCCTCGAGGTATCTTGTCCCCCCCCCCTTGTTCATTTATGGCCCTCGGTACTTTCAAAAATGGCACTACGACTGTAGCCGTTGGGAGGTGTCCCTTCAACGTTTTTTAAGTGCATAAAAATTTTCAGTTCATACTCTACAAAAACACATGGCCACTCTTTGACCAACTTGAAAGACATTATGCTTCTATTTTACACTTTGGC
>JAQGBS010000596.1:0-20271 GCA_034698545.1 Acrobeloides obliquus
CCGCGTCGAATTTTTCCTACCATGATTTTCGTTCATTTGCTGGTTTATATCCTTTTTGTGGCGCCATTAGCGTTTTTGCGAAACATTTCTATGGAAGATTGGGTTAAAGCCATAGAAGCAGAAGCTCCAGTTCTAATTCAATTTGTATCTTATCCGACTATTTTCGGAACGCCATATCATGTTGCGATCACCGTAATCATGCGAGTAATGGCAGGAATTTTGGGCGTCGAAGCAGTTATTCTTATAATTTCCTGTGCATATTTCTATAAAAAGCTTCAAGTATGGAAGAAAACCATTTCATTAAGTACATATAAACTACAGTTGATGTTGTTTGCTGCTTTGGTTTCTCAAGTAACCAAGTTTTTATGAATTCTCAGTATCGGCCAAAAAAAGACATTTTACTAACAGGATGAACATGGCTATCGAAAATGGAAAAAAATATTTTCCTTTGTGTAACTTTTTTCCATTTTCGATCGCATACATGACATCTTTAAATGACTTTTTCAGTCTGTCAACATAATCATTTTCCTAATCACCCCAATTGTAATTGGGTTATTTATGGCATCAAGCCGATACAAATACTCCTCCTATACTTGTTTGTTTGGAGTATGCTGGATGTGCCTCCATGGCTTAGCCGATATCGTGGCTATAATTTATTTTATTAAACCCTATAGAATATTTTTCGGACGAATGCTGGGGATTATTTCCAAAACATTGTCGCTCAGCCAAAACAATAGTGCTGTCGAACCGGTAGCTAATAATTTGCTAGGTAAATAACGTCTATCACAACTCGCCCTGTAACTGTTAATACTTTAGTTCAACCACCAGCTTTAACGTCGTCGATCTCATTCACCACAATTGCAAGAAATCTTGAGCGAAATTAAATGTGCTTATTTATAAATCAAAGGTTCCAATAAAATATGGAGAAAAGCTAAATCAAAGACCATGGCAATTAAAAACTCGACACCCAAAATAATCCTATTTTGTAGAGACTATATTTTCTTAGCATTTTATTTTTTTTGAAATTTAAATAATGAAAAGAGATATTAGCACGAAAATTTTATACCATTACAACTTGATTAAATTTAAACATCTCAAAACAATAGCAAAACCATTGACGCGCAAGGGAATCGAATCTAACGTCTTTCGACTGTCAGGTGAGTCACTTGCTACTCGCTCACCCTTGTATTATTTTAAGATGTTCAAATTTAACCAAGTTATAATTGTATAAAGTTTTCGTGCCAATATCTCCTCAACGAAGCTTCAGACACCCAAACCAAAAACATATTTATAACAAATAAAGTATGCCTAACAACTTCCTTCCAAAATTTAAAAAAAACAGATTTCACATTCTAAAACGCCCTTGTCAGCTTAACGAGACGAGTAAAACGAGGTATCCATTGTATCAACACCAGGGTTCCACCAGATCTGTCACTCAGATTGTTTTAAGACCAAGCTAGAAAGGTAGATTGTAAGTTTTTCAGACCTTGAAAGTCTCTTGTAAGAAGTTTATAGCATCCTGTTTGATCAAAAATGTATAAACTTGTGGGATACCTACAACGTATGAAATTCCCAGACAAGGTCACAAACACCTGCTTAATTAATTATCGACAAAAATTGTTTTCATGAAAATTTTGCATTTTTGCGCAAAAATTGAATTTTGATTAAAAAATAGAGTTTTATAGTGGATAGCAAATTTTTTTATATGAAAACCGAGGAAGCATTTTCAAGCTTCACTGCATCAAAGCCGGTATGAAAGCCGAAGGTACAATTTTGCTTGCGCCTATGGTGTCAGTGTCTGTAAAGTCGATGTTTGCGACGTCAACATCTGTGAAATCTGCGTAATATTGGTGCACGAAGCGAGCGTAGGGCTAATATGGTACTAGTTTTACTCGTTCCGTTGAGCTGAGTCTAATGGCACTATTCATTTTTAAAATTGTGTGTTAATTTTTGCCCAAAAACGCAGATTGTCAAGGGCAACTCTGATTTTACGTGAGCTTTAACAAATTCAGCTGAACAGGTGTAATAAGCTAGAAAGACTTGAGAAATATTCATTTCAACTAATCATAATAGGCCTATTCTATAAGCTGAAAGTTTTGTTGAGCTCCTTCAAGTCAATTTATTTTGTTGTTGAAAAGATGAACGGTAATTTAACACTGGACATGATATATCATCCGACACTTGCCAAATCATTTAGTTGGTTCCAATATTTTTGCTTCACAATAACAACACCTGTAGTGTTATTAGCATTTTTGATTGTTATGAAGAAATCTCCACCACAAATGAAGCTATATAAATACTTGCTTCTCAACCAATTATTTTGGTCATATTTATTCGGTATTCAATTGACTATATGGCAACCATTTTTGTTATTCCCATTTTTCTTGGCTTATTCAAGTGGTCTAGCACGCTATTTTGGCCCCTATGCCCAATACCCACTTGGTGCAACTTTTATTCTTATAATTTTTGGCATGGGTCATTCGTTAATTTTTAATGCTGCATATAGAGTTGTGAGTATATACAACAATTCGTATTTATATAGTATAATAGATTCTTCAAAATCTCTTTTTATAGTCTTCATTCTATCACTCTGTGCAGTATTATTAGTAGGAACTTGTAAGTTATATTTTTTGTTACTTTTGTACTACTTTTTTCAATTTTTTTAATGTTCACCAAAATAACCTGTAGAGGGTTTTCTATACGAGGACTCGATTGCGCGCACAGCTGAAGCTTGAAAACGCTTCACTAACCCTGATTCAGGGAAGAGATGTGTGTTTTGAAGCTAAAATAGGCTCACACATGGTCCGAGAAGGGTTTTCAAGCTCAATAATGCTTGCACTCGATTTCTCGCATAGAAAACATCCTATAGAGTTATTTTGGTAAAAATGAAAAAACTTGAAAATTTTTGAAAAAATAGACAAAAATAGCAAAATTTCCATATTTGGGAGGGGGAATCTACACATAGGGGAGTACTAGCCGAGATTTTATAAAAATTTTTGGAGGCATTTCTAAGGATTTATACTTCCGTCGCGATACGCAAAGCAATTACGTTTATAGAGCGAACAATTTTTTCCTATGTCGTTTTATAGTTGCGTCGAACGACGCGTCACGCGATAGCCTGCGACGTCACAAGTGCTGACCACGCGATACAAGGCCGAATAGCAAAATAATTTCCGTTAGGGTTTGTCGATCCCAGGATTCTAACCCGCGACTATGTGACCAAAAAGCCGCTGTTGTTGATGGATTAACGTCTCTTCAAACCAAGTACCAGTGACACGTCGCACGACACGTCGCGCGACGTGTTGCACAACACAAAAATGCACTATCGCGTTGCGACGGAAGTATAAATCCCGCCTAAGCACCCCATACCTTTACTCTATTAATAGCTTAAATTTAATTAACTTTTTAGCGGCTGTAATAACTTGGTTGTTCACACCTGTCAACTATGAAACCATTTTTGAAAATATAAAACAAAAGGAGCCAATCATGAAGATAGTATTTGAACTTGAACCCTCAACTGGTGGATTTGATTGGGAAGAATGCAAAGATATTCTCTTGGTTGGCTCTATTACTTTTGGTTTGGCTCTAGCGGTTTTTACTCTAATGATACCAATACTTTTCTATTTTCACTTTAGGCAACTTTCCCATATACAAAATAAGCTTTCAGCGACAACTTTAAAATTATTTAAAATGCTAACTAAAACTCTAATGTTTCAGGCTGCTTATGCGATAATTCTGTTTATAATTCCCCTTATGTTCGGATTCTTTCTTTTTTACACACATAGTTTATGGGGCAGCTTTTATGCCAATTTGGCATTTTTTCCTGCGTCATTTCATTGTTTTTGTGAAACTTTTACTCTGTTATACATGGTTAGACCCTATAGAGAATATGTTTATGAGTTGTATACAATTTTTATGAAAAAATATTTAAAAAGAGATATTAATACAATTATTGTGGCTCAAAATAATTTTACCGCACCGGTTCAATTATTTTGATTAAATTTTAAATTTTGCAAAATAAAATTAAAGGACCAGTCCAGTAAGTTACAAATAAAAAAATGATATATTCGTAAAGATCATGAAAAATCGAGTATTTTTTGTTTTTACGACATGTTCTGAATTTTTGTAGTTTTTGAGATAATTGCGTTTAAAATTTTGAATTTGTTACAAGCTCTTCGTTGTAATACACAAACTTTTTGCGGAAAAATCGAATCCCACTTGGGTCAATAAAAATAAAACAGCTCAAAATTTTGCCACCCTTCACTATGCCATTGGCCCAACTCAGCCCACTTGTTCAGGTGGTAAAATGAAATAAGGGGGGGGGGGTAACTCATTGTCGATGAAAGGGTAAGGCAACGTGGGGGGGGGGGATAAATCATAATAATTTATATGTGTGTAGCTAGTCTGATGGAATGGGAGGGCATACATCTTAAGGGGCGCCCAAAAATTTTTATATCTGACTAGAAATTGCATACATTCTATTACTACTAGTATCAATTCTTGCATTCCTATTTTTCCATATTGCTTCCTTATATGGTTTAATTAGCCATATAGTCAATATTGGGTTCACAATAGGTATCCAAGAAAATGGCAAACCCATCCATAATGAAAAGCCGAGTGAATCTGTTTTGGTTATGATACAGATGATACAAGACAACATTGGAGGAGCATTTACAACTAGGGGTCCTATCGCCTGAAAAATGGTGTTAACTTTTCTATAATAAAAGGCTTATCTTTAGTTAACCAGAACTGGATGCCGAGCCCCAAGCGCTCCGGAATCTCTAAAAGTGTCTCCGAGCGGCAATTCCAAGCGACTCCGTAGGAAATTATTACATTTTTCAAAAAAGGTAATATATATTACTTACTGGGGTACCCTCGTATATTTTTGAGGGGGTACACCCATGATTCCAGTGTCGTTCATTTTCTCTCATCGTCCCCTACGACTTTTTTTTAGCATTCAGGGTTTAAATCACTCGATCGTCTGTACAGGCAGACAAAAATTGCACGTTTATAGTAGTAGGATACTGGATTTTTGGAATCGAAGAAACGGGATGAGGATTTTAATTTCGGGAACCCAAAATATCAAGAAGCAGATTTGTTTCGGAATCTCAATTTTTCGGATTCAGGTTTTCCAATTTTTCATTTTTAAATTTCAAGGTGAACGAAGTGTTTTCATGGTTCTGCAAATACTTACTTGCGCGACAAGAGTTTTATTAATTTGCGAATTCATTTCTCGGGTTTTAGCAGAAGCATGCCTCATATTCTCACTTAAATACGACCAAATTTTGAAATTACACCAAAATGCAACTGCATAGCTTCCAGCTGTAATTACAAGCATATCTATAGCAACTAACCATGTATCAAAACGAGTCTAAATTAGGATTGTTGTATCGATATTAAATAAGCATATCGATATAAATTATCTCGATATTATATCGATACGAAAATATAAACAACGTTTTCAATCATTTCTTTTTTATTTCTGTAGCGCTCGTCATGGCACATTTGAATCTGTGGTCCATGATGAAATTTGATCAAAAGAAAGGTCTAAAAAGCCATTACAAAATCACAAATTTTAAAAAATGGTAATTTAGTAAAATGGCTCTAGATTAAGGTTGCATAAATTTTAGGAAATATTTTAAAGTGGAAATATTTCCACTTTGAAATATTTCCGGAAACATTCCGGAAATATAAAATGCATTTTTTGAACAGCCTCTACTACCGAAAGTCCGATTAGCCCAGCGGAAATATGATCCATATCATTTTCTAAAAAATATTCTCCAAATTCTCCTTTCGCGAATAAAATTTTTTCTTCTGATGGGTAAAATAAAATTGAGCCGACAACACCATGTATTGTATTCAATGTTATAGGCAGCATAAATAAATATATATAAGATAAACCTGTTAATTCTCTTTGTCTAAAAGGGCATATAAGTGTTAAATAATCTCCGAGGGTCCAGCTAGAGGAAAAGGGGGCACAGATATGTCTTTCCCTCTTCTAGGGGTAAAACTAGAATGAAAAATCGATTGCACACATCCCCGTCGCACTATTTTTAACGTGAAATAGTGCTATTTTCGCGAAAACAAGGTGAAGGAAGCATTTTTTGGGGATGTGTGCAATCGATTTTTTACCCTATTTTTACCCCTAGAAAGTCATTAAAAAAAATTTTTTTTTGAGAACGGGTAATTTGCATCCCCTTTAATATGTGAATGTCCGCAAACTACATTTTCCTACCTAACCAAAGAAAAATATCGATAAAGAAATGGCACCGAAATTGAACAGTATGAAAAAATTATGCAAAATATCCAAAATTCGGCCAAAATTAAGTCAACAGTTATTGAAGATTTTCGTAAAAATCCATTGTTTATTATCACTTCATTTCCATGCTTGAATGCGACTATAGGTTCTACGATGACGATGAGCATGGTTAAAAGAATATCCGTAAGACAAGTTTGGAGTAGAACCTTTTTATACGAATTCATTTCTTTTGGGGTTTTTGTAATAATCAGAAAGAATAAGAGGAAGTTCGCTGGGAATGATATGGTGACAGCGCAGTAGTCGTTAATACGATAAATTTCACGGAAGTTTACTAAATTTAAATTTCAGGGTATATGGGTTTTTTGCACTAGTTGGACACCATTTTGTTCACCAAGGCCTAGGAATTTTGGCGCTAGAAATTTCTTGAACTGTATTTTATACCAACTTTGTTATACCATAGGTCAACCTCCATCATTCTGGATACGGCACTTTCCAGTCATAATCAAGACTCCCCTACTATCAACCCTTTTGGGAGCGAAAAAATTTTTTAGAGTAACTCCATTTTTGAGCACACTTTCGTCCACCTTGCTAGGGCTGATCATTTTAAAGCACTGTTTGTATAAGAAAGTGGCAAAACTGGTACCCCATGTATGCTCCCATTTATTATCACCATACCTGAGTTATTCATCTTATAATAGATTATAAATTAATCTTTTATACACAGATCTTACATAAAAACGCACAATGCGAATGATCACAAGTTGCAAAATCTAAATTAAAAATTGCAAACTTCTTTTCTATATAGAGCTTGTGTTTTGTTAGGGAGTTCAAAAACCAGCCATATGCATATGTTAAGCTAATATTTAAAAATCAGAATCCTTCAATACTGACAAACTTCCGGTCCAGTTATAACTCAACGGATCATCGATGTCTCAATTAAAATAATTACCTAATTATATGAACTATATTTGAGAAAAATATTTTTTAGCATTTTTCTAAGAAATACTTCGTTTAAGGTTTATAAAAGTTGTTTAAATGTCGCATACAAGCCTGAAATTAAATAAATATCCGAAACATAAAGCATATATAATGAATAACCCATCTTGAATAAAATAAGCCCCCTCTCTAAGTAACACCCCCTCCAGGAGTTAAAAAATAAACGCTCCCTCAAATTAACCCCCCCCCCATCCAGGGGCTGAAAAATCAACCAACCTTGATATGCCCGAAACCGTTAAAAATGCACAAGTCTAAAATTTGAGCAAATAGTGTTTTTTTGGATTTTTTTGTATTTTTGGTGAAAATTTATTGATTTTATTATTGGTTGATGTTGATAACTGAGGGAGCACACGTGTACAACAACCCCCCCTGAATTTCGGGGGGGGGGGTCGCCCGCAGGCCAAAATGAGTTTCGCCCGCGGGCTGTGGACGAGTCGCAAAAATTTCCTATTTTTCAACAAAAATCGTAATTTTTTAAAGCATTCTTAGCTTTAAAAAGTTTTTCAAAAAAAATTTTCGCGCCTAACGGTGCGAATAACATAAGGAAGGGGGGTTAAAGGATCAGTTCAGTAATTTACAATCATATAAGATATCGAAATCCGAAAATGAGACCCATGAAAATTTTAGCATAAATGTGTTCAGAATAATTGAAAACTATAGTTTATAACATTTTTAGGTTGATCGGGAGACCTTTTGCAGATTGTACCCTTGGCCTTAATGCAAGGGTCGAAAGTTACAGAAATTGGCTTTAACATTAAAAAAAGAAAATTTTATATCTTAAAGGGGGTGCAAATTAGAGCCTTTTTCCAAAAATTGTTTTCTAAAATGATCATTTTTAGGGGTAATTTTATGTGTGAAATCGATTCTGATCATTCCCGAAGCATGAAAACGCTTGCTTGACCCTGATTCAGGGAATGGGGTGGATATATTGAAGCGAAAATCAAATATTTTCGGATTTTTATGAGAAAAGTGTCGATTCTTAGGTTTTTCTACGCGGGGGGAATCGATTGCGCGCATTCCCGAATTGTGAAAACGCTTCCTTGATCCTGATTCAGGGTAGAAAATCGGTATTTACGTTAATAAATTGATTTTCGCTTTATACACCGATTTCTTCCCTGAATCAGGGTCAAGGAACGTTTTCACAATTTGGCAGTGCGCATAATCAATTTCTCGCATAAAATTACCCCTAAAAATGATCATTTTAGAAAAAATTTATATGGGAAAGGGCCCTAATTCGCACCCCCTTTAAACTATTAATCGGAACTTTCTAATGTATTTTATGTTATAATGTAGTATATGGTTCAAGCAGAATCATTTTTTTGATTTTCATTTTTCATTCGTTTTGTTAATTCCAAATTCTGCCATAAACTTTTCTACCAAATAACGATCTCCTTCACAAAAACTGTTCAAATTTGCAATAATTTTTTCTGCGAAATGAAGAAGCTAAATATTTTTTATCAATAGTCTTTAAAGTGCCTACGTTTCTTCTCTTTTCATTATATTCTCGTGCTTTAATTGATTTTGGATCACATGCCTCGTCAACACAACGAGGTCGTCCTCTTCGGGCTTGGTAATTACTAGTCGATGGAAGATTATAAGGAGCATGATAATGATGATGATTATTACTATTTGTTAACATATGGTTTTGATGCTCTTTTAGTGGAAAGAATTGTTGTTGAATTATTGGTTTAGTAGTTGGCAGATGATCAGGATTGACAATGGATCTAATTGGATGATCATAGTTAAATCCTAAAATTGATTAAACCACTATGATCACTACCAGGGGCAAGGAAGTTTGGGAACTTTTTTTGGTGTTTTCTATGTAATTTCAACATCTGCTGACAATATTATATTTTAAATTAGGTGATTTGCTAGAGTCGTTTTTCTTACAAGTTAACAAAAACTTAAGAAACGATGTCTCGAAATCTCGAACCCGGGGTGGCCATAGTAACGATAATTCGAATCAATTTTTGAAACCGTGGTATACCTTAGGTTTTCGGGATCGCTGAACACGAATCTTAAGTCCGTTTTTGAATCCGACTTTTTGGTACCCCTGTACGGCAGGTTAGCCTTTTGAACTTTAGGCCAAACTTCAAATGGGCATATCTCCGGCCAGCTAAATCCATATCCAATGGTTTTGGTGTTGTTGGAAAGCTGGTGAATTCTACTTCATTTTTTGTCTATACAACTCCTAGTCAAAACTGCATAGTTTTGGAGATAGAGCAATTTTTCTCATTTTTTAGGTCCAAAAAAGCACTATTTTCGATCTAACTCCTACTGGTTTTTTGAGTGCACTACGTTTCTTCGCCTATTATTTACTCCTAATTAGTACCTACAATTTGAGCTGTCGATCGCGGGAAAAGCGTGATTACAAAAAATAGAAAATGGAGCTTGAAAAGATTCGACAAAAATTTGAAAATTCTTTAAATTAGCGAAGTTTGCCATAATTTATATATATTCGGAAATTCATGAAAAATGGAGCATTTTTTGTTTTTACAGTAAATTCTGAATCGTTATCGTTGTCGAGATAATCGCGTCTGAAGTTGGCTATTTTTGGAATTGGTTTTATATTTGAATTTCCCGCCAAAACCCTGTTTTTCAATTTTCTTGTTTATTAAGTACGATTCATACCTTGGTTAATAACTCCTGGATCACTTAAAGGTCCTAGATCACTATAACCACTGTTTGCATGATGAGCATAAGGCTGATAATAGTTTTGCTGTATCGGTTGAACTGGTTGAATATAAAATTGAGATACATTTTGTAAATTAGCTGTTTGTTGAAAGGTATCAACCACAATATTTTGTGCCAGTGGATAAATATTTGGGCACTCTGGTGAGGATTCATGTTCTCCATAGTAAATCGGATCCGAATTAGGGGTGTTAGTAATATCTTTTGTTATATAATGAGAAAAAACTTGATTTTGACGATAGCCCCATGGAGTCTAAATTTTTTCTTTTTGTTAAACAAAATTAATAACATACATAAGTATCTGAAGCTGGCCTTGTACAACATGGACATATGCAAGTTGTTAAATAGCCAGGTTGATGCTCGCATAAGCAAGAACATTCGTTTCTATTACGATTGCAAATCTAAAAGACATTCCTTTAACTTTTATTGGAACGCCCTAAAGATTTATAGATTTTTATTATTATAAAAAAGTTCCATTCTAGCGAATTAAAAAAAATTTTGCGAAAAATCATTTGCTTATAGCGCTCCAAAAAATCATCCGCTTATAGCGCTCCTTTTTTTCAAATTAGAAGGTCCTCGATATAGCGAATCATGAAACAAAAGGTCGAGAACGAAGAGATAAAAAACAAATCATTTCTAGTAGGGAGAGTGTGTTTGACTGAGTGAATAGGGTGAGTGAGTGAGGGGATGAGAGAGATGTATTTTTTTCTGATTCTGTGAAAAAAAGAGTAAAAAATTAAATAATTTTTACAAAATTTAGCTTAAAATGGGGGGGGGGACAATTTTGAAATGTCTTGTGGATAGATAGGTGCCAAGTTTCACGTACTGAGTGTGTGATGGGAGAACATTCCCCCACTGGTTATGTATGGAACAAATGATCGGCGTTTTCTCTAAAGAACTGTTCTAATTTTAAAAATTACAGGCTTTTTTGATTCTTCTGGAGATTGCTCATTATTTCTATCACTTTTGCTATGAAAGATAATTTTATTTTGATGCTAAAAAGGATATTTTATCAGTAATAATAAATTTGACTTACAAACTGTTGCATTGAAACTTGTGGTGGTTGATTTTCAAAACAAGTACAATCCGAACATTCATTATTGTTGCCATGCATTTGCTGATTTCCCTAAAATAACATTCTTTTTTAAACATGAGGGTACTGTACCTCCCCTTCCACTTCGTCTTTTTTGCCTAAAATTTTTAAGCGACCACATCGTATTTAAGGGCCAGTACCCCCCTCCTTGTACAGCTATGGTTATAAAAACTCCAAAATCATCTCTCATGAATATTCTATCAAACTCAATGTGAACCAAAATACTTACCACATGAATGTCAGTAGGTAATTCTATATTCTCATTCTGTTGTAACTGTTCGGAGCCATAAATCGACTTTGTTACACCAGTCGATCTATTTGTAGCACTGATCTGCATTAAAATTCTTGGTTTTCTTCTGTTTGGAATAGGTTTATGCTGATTGACTTCAGCTTGAATTTTGGGAGCCAACGTTGAACTTTCTTCTTGAATCTGCACATTTTTTATTTTACTTGTTAAATTAGAAATTTCATCATTTTCTACACTTTTCTTTAAGTTGCTAGTGGGATTTTCTTGATTATGTTGTTTATCTACTTCATCTTTGAGGGATTCATATTTTTCTTCAGTTTCGGTATTTGTTTTACCTCTATTAGAATCGCTTTCTTTAACTTCAGACGTATTGTCAATGTTGTAATTATCTGGTGCCGTATCATAAGTTTCTTCTGTTTCGCTTGTTTTTTCTTCCTTGCTATATAATATTCCCATATTGTCTAAAATAGCTTAAAATAAGTGAAAAATTTGAAAAAAAGTCAAAAATAATTTTTGATGACAAAAAATACTCAAAATTATGTCTTGTATTGTCAAATGAAAAATTTTCTTTTGTTTCCAGCGAGCCTAACCATAAAATTTAGTGATAAGCGAAAAAGACATTCAACTAAATCGCATTTTTAACAAATTCTTTGCTCTGGTGTTTCACGTGCCGACCAGGCACGTCAAATCTGTCTTGTTAGTATAAAAATAACAATTAGAATTTTAATCATAAATAGATAAGAGAGGATCGATCTTGAGGTCTCAACAAGCTTAGCTTACAGAACAACCGAGCGATTTTCCTATCCACTGTGCTCAGTGGCGTATTCAGACCCCAAGTGATGTGCGATAAAGGACGTAGCTCAGGGCCGGAAATATAAGTTGGGGGGGGGGCATCATACATTATCAATGGGGGGGGACTGTCCCTCCCCTCATGTAGCTAGCATCAAAAATTAAGATTCATATAGCTTCGGAGTTCCAAGTCTCAAAGCTATATAGCCGAGCCAAAAAATTAGATGGCGACCTTTTTTTGGTCGACAACATATACCCCCGAGGTAGCTTGTCCCCCCCCTCCTTGTTCATGTATGGGGGCCATCAAGGCCAAAAAATCATTTTTCTTAAAGGGGGTAAGAATTATGGCTTATTCTCTGAAAAAATTTTTTTTGCCAAAACAGCCTATATAGGGGTAAAATCGTGCTAAAAATCGATTGCGCGCATTCCCGAAGCGTGAAAATACTTCCTTGACCCTGATTCAGGGAAACTATAGATTTTTTCGACTTTTTTATGCTATTACTTGGTTTGGAAAAACATTTGTCCAACTACAAGATTTCTACATCAGCTTTTAACAAATTCTCATAATTTTAATGCATAAAGATGAATAACTTGAATTTATTTTTAAAAAGTTCGATAATTAATCCCGTTCATAATTCAATCATCAAAATATGAGCAAACTAGCAAATTGAGCTTATTAAAAAATGAAAAATTAACATATCAGAGTTGATTTGAAAAGCCTAGAAAATGGTTCATAAATCCTAAACAACAATTTCTGCAATCTTGTCAAGTTTAGCGTTGACTCGATCCTCAAAACGTTCTCTCTTTTCACCGGATTTCTTGTTTTTAATGACCTTAACGATTGTAATGACGACGCCAGCCACAACGAGAATGGTCATGCCAGATGAAGATATTCCACCTGTCTCTTCATCAGCTCCTCAACTGTCCATAAGTGCATCAAGTCCAACAAAGGCTACAGCGCTGATGACTGCAGTGCCGATGGTTTCAGCTGCGTAGCTCACACCGGAGGATGATTTGAGAGGAGGAAAGGGTGAGTTAGTAATATCACAAGAATTAAAATAAATGAGTGTGAAATAAGCTTTTTAAATCAATTTTTTTGCCAAAAATGCCTTTTTTTATCCCATTTTTCGGCCTAAAAATTGCGAGGAAGAGTAAGGCCCTCCAGTGCAGGGGTCTATTTATGGACCCCCATTCACCTATAGGGGGATGATTTGAGAGGAGAGGAGGGTGAGTTAGATGAAATTTATATCCACTGCGCTATGGAAGCAACTTGTTTCGACTCTTCTAGTGAAAAAGACTATAAATTGCTGTAGTATTCATTTTTGATCAATTAAATTCTATACAAAATATTTAACTTCATATAAATTTATTGAAAATTAAATTATATAAAAGTATTTGAAATTTTATAGAGGAAGTGATCACCCAAATAATTTCTTATTATTAAGCTCGTTAAAAGTTTACAGAATCATGCATGCGAAAGAAAAAATTATCCCTTAGCTTATTTTACACTCTTTATTTTAATTCTTGTGAAATTACGTTAGATAAAGGGTCAGTAGGTCAATAGCTTAACTAGAAAAAAGTAATTTCTAACTAGAGTTCATTCGTCAGAAATCGTCATGGTCGTATATATCGTTGTAAATTATTCTCTAGATGTATTTCATGATCAAACCGTAACGGATATCTATGGCTATTTTTTAGATTTCACACTTTTATTAAACACCATTTGTTTACCATTCATGTCTTATGTTATAATAACTCAATCTGCAAAAATGGGTCCGTATAAATGGTATGAAATTGTTCAAAAATCTATTCAAAAACTACCAAAATCGGATAGATGAATAAACATTTTTTATGAACGTCCACACAGGGATGCCAAAAAATAAGATAGGGGTCAGAAATTTTTTGAGCAAAAAATAATGTCGCCAACACACATCCACTAGGGGTGGTAAAATTTTTTGAAATTGATACGACGTCCCCCTCAAACCCCTTTACGATATATGACATCCTCTGGGGGTATTGCACAAAAGTAAAAGTGCTCCAAAAATGCACTAAAAAACTGCAAAGTGCACACTTTGCACTTTTTTCCCAAAGTGTGCACTTTGCAGTTTTTGAGTACATTTTTGGCGCACTTTTACTTTTGTGCAATACCCCCTGGAGTCGATTGTTGTACTTGGTTACTGACAAGTGATTAGTGATAAGTGACAAGCGAGCAAAAATGAATGAAAAAGTTGACAAGTGGGCACTTGATAAGTGACAAGTTCACTACAAAACTGACAAGTTTGACATTTGTCAAAAAAAGTGATTATGTTGAAAGCCCACTTTCAACATAAAATTTTTTTTTGACATAAATTTTTTTTACAGTAAATGGTCATTTCGGCCCCAAATTTGATGGATAACAATAATGTCCAAATAAACGACACCTGAAAAATTAATTTAGGGGGCCAAAACACCGTTTTTTTCAAAAATAGGGCGTTGATGGCCTACAATCGTATAAATCAAAGTACCCACAAGGTCAACGGGATTTGAATGAAACTTGGCATAGAGATAGTTTATGGAAAGGGTTAAAAAATAGCTATATAATTAACCCCCGCTGCGACACCCACAGGGCACAAGAACTCTTACAGTGTCAAAAATCCGGTAAAAAAGCGGTTTTTTGCCATTTCCAGGGCCTTAAAGAGGTCGGAGGCAATTTTTTTTCATTTTTGGACTATTTAGGATACGGTGGACAATTTTTTCTAAAGTAAGAAAAAAATCTGAGTTAACCCCAAAAAGTCGATTTTTGGACCCTAGACACCATATATGGTGGTCCCCTGGGCCAGGGAGTGGTTATGGTCGAGTATGGTTTTCACAAAAAGTGATCAGAGACCCACCAACTATAACTTTTATTAGAACAAATTAAATTTTGAGCACTTTTAATTTTTGGCCACTGCCGCCCATGGTCGAATTCTTACATGGACTGCGTCTTAAGTGCATTTGCATTTAATAGATTAAGCAAAAAAGGTTAATCACTTTTTTTGACAAGTAATAAGTGTTAAACTTGTCAGATTTTTAGTGAACTTGTCACTTATCAAGTGCCCACTTGTCAACTTTTTCATTCATTTTTGCTCATTTGTTCTTATCGCTAATCACTTGACACTTATCACTAATCAAGTACAACAATCAACCCCAGACGGATCCAAGAGCAGATTTTTTTACTATCATATTTAGGTTCTTGCTTAACGGTATTATATGGGACTATGCTCTGGGTTTGATTTTAAGCATGATGCAGCCAGTTTCTTTGTTCCCATTTTATATGGGCTATATGAATGGGGTAGTTAAATATTTTATCTCTCAACGAGGATGTAATATATTAACAGCTATAGCGTTCGTTTTTTACCTACATATAGCTTGGAATCAAGCAGTCTCTTTTCTATATCGATTAGCTCATATTTCGCCATTTGGAGGCATTGAGTTTTTCGAAGTGAGTTTTAAAAAATTTACGAAAAACAACAAAAACATTGTAATTTTAGACGCCACGTCGAATTGTTCCTACCATGATTTTCGGTAATTTGGTATGTTATATCCTTTTTGTGGTACCATTAGCGTTTTTACCAACAATGTCTATGGAAGAATGGATTGCAGCCATAGAAGCAGAAGCTCCGGTTCTAATTCAATTTGTAAATTATCAGGCTATTTTTGTCTCGCCATATTATGTTTCGATCACCGTAATCATGCGAGTAATGGCCGGTGTTTTGGTTGGCGAAGCAGTTATTCTTATAATTTCCTGTGCATATTTCTATAAAAAACTTCAAGCAGGCAAGAAAACCATTTCATTAAGTACATATAAACTACAGTTGATGTTGTTTGCTGCTTTGGTTTCTCAAGTACGGTGAACGAGGCTGTCGAAAATGAAAAAAGTTCATCAAAGAAATTTTTTTTTAAATGACTTATAGAATCGACTCAACTCGCTGAGGCGATTAAACGAATACCATAACAATCGATTTTTTGGAAAAAATTTGATTTTGGTCAAAGTTACTTTAAATTCGAAGCGGATTCGAACCAGAGACTATAAACTCCAAATCTGTCACTGGTTGGAAACCCCCATGTTATGATATTCGTTCTACTCGACTAAGGTGAGCTGAGTCGATTGTTGTAAGTCATTTTAATAAACTTTTTTGTGTGGAACTTTTTTCCCATTTTCAACCGCCGGCATAACCCCTTAAATTACTTTTTTAGTCTGTTAACATAATCATTTTCCTAGTCATCCCAATTGTAATTGCATTATTTATGGCATCAAGCCGATACAAATACTCTTCCTATGCTTGTTTGTTGGGAATATGCATGATGTGCCTTCATGGCCTAGCCGATATCATGGCTATAATTTATTTTATTAAACCCTATAGAATATTTTTCGGGCGAATGCTGGAAATTATTTCCAAAATATTGTGTATCAGCCAAAATAATGGGGCTGTCGAACCGTTAGCTAATAATTTTCAAGGTAAATAACGTCTATCACAACTCGCTCTGTAACTGTTAATATTTTAGTTCAATCACCAGCTTTAACGTCAGCGATCTCATTCACCACAATTGCAAGAAATCTTGAGCGAAATTAAATGTGCTTATTCATAGATACCCAGCGCCTACTTTTTATTTTTGCCACTTTTATATTTTGTTGCAATTTTGTAATCCAATTTGAAGAAAATTTTCATACCTATAGGATGAAATGCTTATTATTTTCGGAATCTCCGTATTTTTCTCTTTTTTTCTAGCTATGTTTGAAAAAATTCAGAGTTCGCAGATCTGAAAGGTCCCTTGTAAGTCCATGGCCTTAGCTTTGGTCTTAGCCTTGGCATTAGCTTTAGCCTTAGCCTTGGCGTTGGAATTTGGGGTCAATAAGTGTCCCCAAGTAACCTAGCTCCGAGATTTTTATTTATTTATATTGTGCAAAATAAAATTAAAGAACCAGTAAGTTACAATCATATGAAAAAATGATATATTCGTAAAGATCATGAAAAATCGAGCATTTTTTGTTTTTATGGCATCATCTGAATCGTTTTCCCCATCGAGATAAATGCATTTGAAAATATGAATTCGTGTACATGTTTTCGTTGTAATACACAAACTTATTTGAATTTTTTGTTTTAAAATCGTGAAAAAATAGCATCATTACCAGCTCACTATCCACTAGGCTATGCTAACAATTTATAGAGGGCTGATTCGAATCCCACTTGGGTCAATAAAAATAAAAACAGCTCAAAATTTTGCCACCCTTCACTCGCCACTGGCCCAACCCAGCCCACTTGTTCAAGTGATAAAATGAAATACGAGGGGGGGGGGGGGAGATAACTCATCGTCAATGGAAGGGTAAAACAACGTGGGGGATAGCTCATACAAATTTTTTGGGCGCCCCTTAAGATGTATGCCCTCCCATTCCATCAAGAGACTAGCTACATAAATTTTTATATCTGACTAGAAATTGCATACATTCTATTACTACTAGTATCAATTCTTGCATTCCTATTTTTCCATATTGCTTCCTTATATGGTTTAATTAGCCATATAGTCAATATTGGGTTCACAATAGGTATCCAAGAAAATGGCAAACCCATCCATAATGAAAAGCCGAGTGAATCTGCTTTTGTTATGATACAGATGATACAAGACAACATTGGAGGAGCATTTACAACTAGAGGTCCTATTGCCTGAAAAATGGTGTTAACTTTTCTGTAATAATAGGCTTATATCTTAAAGTTAACAGAACTGGATGCCGAGCCCCAAGCGCTCCGGAATCTTTAAAAGTGACTCCGAGCGGCAATTCCAAGCGACTCCGTAGGAAATTATTACATTTTTCAAAAAAGGTAATATGTATTACTTACCGGGGTACCCTCGAATTTTTTTGAGGGGGTACACCCATGATTCCAGTGTCGCTCATCTTCTCTTATCGTCCATTACAGCTTTTGTTTTAGCATTCAAGGTTTAAATCACTCGATCGTCTGTACAGGCAGACAAAAATTCACGTTTATAGTAGTAGGATACTGGATTTTTGGAATCGAAGAAATGGGATGAGGATTTTAATTTCGGGAACTCAAAATCACAAGAAGCAGATTTGTTTCAGAATCCCAATTTTTGGGATTCAGTTTTTTCCAATGTTTCATTGTTAAATTTCAAGGCGAACGAAGTGTTTTCATGGTTCTGCAAATACTTACCTGCGCGACAAGAGTTTTATTAATTTGCGAATTCATTTCTCGGGTTTTAGCAGAAGCATGCCTCATATTCTCACTTACATATGACCAAATTTTGAAATTACACCAAAATGCAACTGCATAGTTTCCAGCTGTAATTACAAGCATATCTATAGCAACTAACCATGTATCAAAACGAGTCTAAATTAGGATTGTTGTATCGAAATTAAATAAGAATATCGATATAAATATCGAAAAAATTATCTCGATATTATGGGCCTATTCCTGAATAGAACCGTACGATCAAACGTACGGTTAACGATCAAGCGTACGGTTAACCGTGAACCGTACGGTTGTTCATACGGTTCACGATTGACCGTACGGTTCAATATAGGAATAGGCCCTATATCGATATGAAAATATAAAAAACGTTTTCAATCATTTCTTTTTTATTTCTGTAGCGCTCGTCATGGCATATTTAATCTGCGGTCCATGATGAAATTTGACCAAAAGAAAGGTCTAAAAAAGCCATTACAAAATCACGAATTTTAAAAAATGGTAATTTAGTAAAATGGCTCTAGAGTAGGGTTGCATAAATTTCCAGGAATATTTCAAAGTGGAAATATTTCCGGAAACATTCTCGGAAATTGGAAATATTTCCAACTTTTTTCGTTTCAACAAACGGCATTTATTGAATCAGGCAACAAAATTCTTAAATGCCCGCAAGTTTTTTGATGTGTTCGAAAACTTTTCACTGAGAGAAGAATAGACAGAAATTTGGAAATATTTCAAATTTCCATCGTGCAATCCTACTCTAGATCGGTCAAATCAAAGTTTAACGCAAAAAATTTTGCATGGATCGATGCAGAATTTTTCAGCGCATCTTTTGAGACCGAAATCATCAAAATCGGAGGCAAACAATTTTTTATCTCCAATTTTGGTGATTTCGGTCTCAAAAGATGCGCCGAAAAATTCTGCATCGATACATGCAAAAAAAATTTTGCGTTAAACTTTGATTTGACCGATTTAGAACCATTTTACTAAAAATTACCATTGAAAATTCATGGTTTTGTAATGGATTTTAGACCCTTCCTCTTGTTCAAATCTCATCATCGACCACATTCGAATGCGCTTTGACGAGTGCTATAGAAATAAAAAAGAAATTATTGAAAACGGGTGCTACTTGACCGAGTTGGTCACCAAAATCTTAAAATCGGCTGTTGGAGGAACAGGAAGAAATGGGTAGTGGCAAAAAAGTCGTGTCGGAGAAAAATAATTTCTACATCAATTTTCTCTATCCCTGACTTGCATAAACTGGCAAAAAACCAAATTGAAATATCTGTATTGAGGCCGGAAATAAGGCGGAGAAAAATTGGATGTAAAATGCAAGAAATTTTTTGAACAGTCTCTACTACCGAAAGTCCGATTAGCCCAGCGGAAATGTGATCCATATCATTTTCTAACAAATATTCTCCAAATTCTTCTTTCGCGAATAAAATTTTTTCTTCCGATGGGTAAAATAAAATTGAGCCAACAACAACATGTATTGTATTCAATGTTATAGGCAGCATAAATAAATATATATAAGATAAACCTGTTAATTCTTTTTTTCTAAAAGGGCATATAAGTGTTAAATAATCTCCGAGGGTCCAGCTAGAAGAAAAGGAGATACAGATCTGTCTCTCCTCTCACAAAAGGCCAAAAATTACGTACCACCTCAAACCGACCGCGACTAAAACCCTAGTAATCTTTCCCCATTCAAACTGTACCGAATATGTCCAAATTCCTACTATTCCCCCACTCAAATTGTACCTAATCTGGAAATCAGAGCCCAGTATAAGGAGGCTTTCAAATGTTATACAAATTGTCTCTTAAAGGACCAGTCCAATCAGTTACAACCATATGAAAAAATGATATATTCGGAAGATCATGAAAAATGGAGCATTTTTTGTTTCTATGGCATATTCTGAATCGTTGTAGTTTTCGAGATAATTGCGTTTGAAATTTTGAATTTGTGTACAAGCTCTTCGTTGTA